>SEYY01009486.1:0-10000 GCA_009176605.1 Armadillidium nasatum | reverse complement strand
CACACTTGCACAAATACATACTAACATACATATACACACATATACACATACACACACAACATATACACATACACACACAACATATACAAATACGGATGCAAATACATACATATACATACACATACATCCATACACATATAAATATATAAATAGTTACTTTTGCACGCATACATACATAAACATACACATGCATACACATACATACATACATACATACATGTACACATATACATACATACACACATACATACATACATACATACATACTCACATACAACACACATACCTACATACATGCATATACACACATATAAACATACACATACATGCATACATTTACATACATACACGAGAACATATGCATACATACATGCATACATAAATACATACATATATAAATTAGTAGTAATCATTCATGCTGCTTGTTTCTTTCTTTAGAAGGAGAGATTTGGAAGAGCTGGATAACTGTGGGGGGGGGAGAAACAATGTCTGTGATAAAGAAGGTCAGCAGGAGACAAATTAAAGATAATAAAATGAGAATTTTAAGAAGATGGAACTTCTAATAAATGGAGGACTAGACAGAGAGGGAAACTAATTAGGTACAATATAAAGGGGAGTAGTTGATGTACTGGTATTGAGTTCTGGCTTGTGTTTCTGAATATATAAGGATTCTAATATGCGAAGAGAAGATATATCAGAGTGAGAGTTTAGAATTGTGATATATATATATATATATATATATATATATATATATATATATATATATATATATATATATATATATATATATATATATATATATATATATATATATATATATATATATATATATATATATATATATATATAATATATAATAATAATAATAATAATAATAATAATAATAATAATAATAATAATAATAATAAAATAATAATAATAATAATAATAATAATAATAATAATAATAATAATAATAATAATAATAATAATAATAATAATAATAATAATAATAATAATAATAATAATTATAATAATAATAATAATAATGAGAATTTGAAGCTGTGCTTTAGATGGAGCTTCGGAGCTGTAAAGGTTTGGTGGAGTCCGAACTGAAGCAAAAATATACTTTGAGATGGAACGTTGAAGAAAAAAAATGAGGATGAAATAAATGAGGTAGAAGAAGGTGGTGTCAAAGCCTTAGTCATGAAATTTTAAAATGATTAAGTTAGAGTTGGAGCATAATCATGAACCTTAAAATTTTAAACTGATTGAGTCTGAATTAGTACACAATAACGAGCCATAATTTTTTTTAAATGATGGAGTCAGAATCGGAATCAAAACCATAAATTTTAAAATGATTGAGTCTGAGCCGAAACAAGAGCAATGAAATTTTAAAATGATTAACTCAGATTCAGATCCAAAGGATGATTCATAAAATTTTTACAATTATAGGAGTCGGAGTTGGAGTCGGATTTGAGATGGTGAAGGCAGAGTCACAGGCTTCACCCAAACAATAAAATTTTAAAATGATGGATTTAGAATCAGATCCTTATCCAGAGTCATAAAATTTTAAAATGATGCATTTAGAATTAGAGTTAGATATTAAGCATACAATCGTAAGTTAATAAGGTTGTTATATATATATATATATATATATATATATATATATATATATATATATATATATATATATATATATATATATATATATATATATATATATATATATATATATATATATATATATACACGTTTTAGTGATAAACCCAACACACATGATCTTTTCTTAACCTCTTATACTTCCTCATATACTGTTAAACTCTTTTCTTTCCTCCCTTGGCTCATCCGATTACCTTCTTATTTCTTTCCTTTTCTGTGTTTACTAGTCTTCCTCAAGAACTTTCCACTCCTTCTGAAGGGAGGTGTTACTAGAACTTCGGCATTGTAAACTGTTCTAACCTGCATTTTTGTTTTCGGATTTCCAATGAAATGATCAATTTTTTCGTGGTAGGGATTACTCTTAATTTTAAGAGCGCATAATCGAGGCGATTCTTTCTTGCATGGAGGCCTACAATATATATTCTTTTTCAATAAAGCGTATCAAACCTTAGTTTACCTGTACTTTTTATTATTGTATTCTCCGTGAGGATGTTGCCTTCAAGGGTTATATATATATATATATATATATATATATATATATATATATATATATATATATATATATATATATATATATATATATATATATATATATTATATATATATATATAATATATATATATATATAAAATACTTAAAGTGAGATTAGCCTATTTGAAGGTTGAAAATAATGCAAGAAATTATAGTGTAGGCTTCAAATTTGGTTTGTTTTTTTTAAACCATTGTCAAAAATTGTCATAATCTAATAATCATATTGTGTCCACAGAAAAATCCTGATAGGAAAAATGAAGATGCTGAAATTAGAAGAATTAGCAAAATTTAATGAAGACCTACGAAAAATATAGCTGATAAATCTTTATTATATATATATATATATATATATATATATATATATATATATATATATATATATATATATATATATATATATATATATATATATATATATATATATATATATATAAGAATCTGGTAATTTTGTAATCCAAATCCGGGAACTTTTAGTATTAACCGAATCTGCATCCATACGTTTTTGAATTTTAAAATCGAAATTGAATCTGAATTTTGTTAATTTGGAAATTTTCCGTATCTGAAATCGAAATCTTTTCAATTCAATTTCATTTAATTTTTCAAATTCTGGAATCCGAATTTGAAACCGGAACATTTGAATCTGAATCCGAATTCAGATATTCGAATATTTCAAATATTTCCTTGAATTGAGAGAGAGAGAGAGAGAGAGAAATTTTGTTTTCCACGAATCCGAATCCTGAAAATCTGAATGACTAATTCTTACTATTTATATTAGGACTAGGGTTGATCGACGCACCGGTTGTGGCCCGATGCGTTGAGTTGTGAAAGAAAAAATAAAAGCGCGTTGAGGTGCGGTGTGTGGTGCGTACCGTATCGAAGTTTTTGTATCCTGCGATAGTTGTCTGTCTGTTCTATATATATATATATATATATATATATATATATATATATATATATATATATATATATATATATATATATATATATATATATATATATATTATATATATTATATATATATATATATATATATATATAATATATATATATATATATATATATATATATATATATATATATATATATATATATATATATATATATATATATTAGGGATGGAGTGAAGTATCGGTATCGGTATCGACCTTTTCAGTATCGGTATCGGTATCGGCAAAATTTTTGGATAAGAGTAAAGTATCGGTATCGGTATCGGTATCGGTAAAATATCGGTATCGGCATATTTTTTGATACCGGTATCGGTATCGGTAAAAATTTTGTATCGCTCCATCCCCTATATATTATATATATATAATATATATATATATATATATATATATATATATATATATATATTATATATATATATATATATATATATATATATATATATATATATATATATATATATATATATATATATATATATATATATATATATATATATATATATATATATATATATATAATAGAAATTGTTGATATTTTCAAGGTATCCTGACAGAAGAGTTAAAGTATACTATCTTTATTCCACCTTCCTCTCGAAATTTCCTCGACAGAAAAATGAAAAATGAATGTGTAGAAAGACGTGTCTCAATAGCCTGTTTCATTGAAGGAGGTATGCCACTGTTGAGTTCAAAAGAGAAGTGTCGGTTGTAATGAGCGATAGTATGGAGAGTAACTCAGATATTTGACGTTCATAAAGAGATTGGTGAGAATTAGTGTGAGCCAAAAAACTTATACATCATTTTTTCAATAGCATCATGAGTGGGACCATCCTAGATGTGTGAAACATACTCCATATAGTGAAAACAAGACACCTTTGAAAAGTAAACAAATTTCGAAGGAGCCCACAACAATAAACATCACAGAAGCTTATTTTCAAAGAGAATTATTGTTCAAGAACCTGAGTTTCGGTGAGGTCTAGAAGAAGAGAGATGATGTTCAACAAAGTTGAAATTGGATTGAAGACTGCCAATGTTACAAAATTTATGGAAAACAAGACCGTGCATCAGGAAAAGTCGGCTTCAGATTCCTGGTAGGTGGCACCAACCCAATGACTTCAGGCCACCAACTCCCAAGTGGTGACGGGAAGGGGTGTGTATTTTTAGAAGCCGCCTCTCGGAGTTTCTCCAAGGCTACTGTTATTGAAAATAATAATTTTTATTATTTTTTAAAAGGATGTATGTCCGTAATAGTGTTTTTGGTGTGTGAAGGAGAGCCTACTCCTTGTAGAAGAAGGTGGAGATGAGCTCTAAATCGTGCGCACCATTAGGCACTGTATATATATATATATATATATATATATATATATATTATATATATATATATATATATATAATATATATATTATAAATATTTTACACATCACCACCACCACGGGCAAACCCTATTCAAGGAGGGGGTTTTAAAAGAATAAAAATGAAGTCAATAGAGTACAAAATCCAGAAAATAAAAACCACCCCTACAGTACCCACCTAACGCAAATTTCTCAGGTGGGCGTAGACGCGGGCTTTAAAGAAATTGAGATTAAATGCAGAGGGAAATACAGAAGATGGAAGAGAGTTCCACAAGACAGAGGTGGCAGGAAAGAAAGAGGCACCACAGCGGACAAGCCTGGAGTTGCCTATATCCACGCAAAATTGATGCGCGGAATTGCACCCCTTGTGCTGCGAGGCCCGTAAAGGTGGAGGTACACGGGTGGATAGTTACCTCGAGCATTTGCCACTGTAGTACCTATAGAAAAGTGATAAGCACCAACATCACGTCGCAAAGATAAAGAATCAAGAGAATTAGAAGAGCGGACAGTTTATAAGTCTTTAGCCTTTGACTCAACCCTATCCAAAAGACGGGTGAAACCTGAGCCACCCCAGATATGAGAACAGTACTCATACAAGGAGGATGAGCCCTTTTATAATTGGAGTAACAGCGAGGAAGGAAAAAAATTCTCGCAGTCTAAACAGAACTCCCAGCTTCTTTGAGGCCCTAGCAACCATTGTGATATGAGGTTTCCAAGACATTTTTTTGTTTATGTGAAGGCCAAGGATGTTTATATTGTCAACAGGAGAGACGGGAGAACCATCGAAAGAAATAGAAAAGTTAGGAGGTGTCTTTGAGAGAGAGATTTCTAGAAGTTTTTTAAAGAGTTGAATTTCACAAGGTGAGACGACCCCACTGGGAAATTCTATCCAGATCAGCAAGAATGGAATCGGAAAGATGAAGACGAGAGACAACTCTAGATACAAAGAAGGAGCAGATTTGAAATGAGTAGAAGAATGTAGGGTTGAGTCATCGACATATGAATGTATAGGGTTAGATGAACAGCTGAGAAGATCATTAATGAAAAGTAAGAATAGAGTAGGAGACAAGACAGAACCCTGAGGAACACCACTATTGACAGGAAAGGAAGAAGTCGCTCCATCAACAACAGCCGAAATGGAACGATTAGAAAGAAAACTAGACATAAGTAAGCAGGAGAAGAGGAAACCCAAAGGAGGGAGCTTGGAAAGCAGTGACGCATGCCATACCCGGTCAAACGCCTTATATATGTCAAGTGCCACCACGCAAGAGTCCCCATGGTCCCTAAGGGCAGAAGACCAAAATCTGTGAGATAGGAAAGTATATCACCAGTAGACCTCGAACGACGAAAGCCATACTGATGATCAGAAAGAAGGGAATGAGATTCCAGATGATCTAAGAAGTGAGAGTTAAGAAGGGTTTCAAAGATCTTAGAAGAATACAAGTGAGAGCTATAGGGCGATAGTTGGAAGATCAGAGCGGCTACCTTTCTTCGGAATAGGTTAATTTTGCGCGCTTCCAACACTGAGGGAAGTACTAGTATTGAGCATAGAGAGAAAAGTTGAACGAGGGACGGAGCCAGCTCAGAGGCACACTCCCTTAAAACTCGGGGAGGAATGCCATCCGGGCCGCTTGCCTTCCTAACGTTCATAGACTTCAGAAGCCCATGCACCTGGTCAAATGAAATCACAGGCAAAGGCATGGGACCTCTGAGAGGAGAAGAAGTAGGAGGAGGATTGCCGGAGTCGTCCAGGGTAGAATTAGAGGAGAATAGGAGGCCGAAGAGATTAGCCTTTTCAGTGGAGTGTAGAACAGAACTATCAGAGCGAATAAAGGAGGAAAGGAAGATTTACAGAAATTGTTGGAGATGTTTTTGGCAAGAGGCCAGAAAGATTTTTCAGTAGGAGAATTTAGAGCTCAGCACACCTTCGTTTGGTGAAAGTCTGCTTTGCTCGTCGAAGAATATCCCTGCAACGATTCCGATCTGAATGAAAATTAGCTAAAGTGATAGGAGAAGGAGAATTTTTCCACTGTCGATACGCAATGTCTCTAGCCTGAATGGCACGAGAACAAGCACGATCGAACCATGGATTTTGAGGAGAGAAGATTTAGTTGAAGAAGAATAAACCTGCTCATCCCATCAACGATTACGGCCCCCACCTTATCGGCAGAGACCGAAGCGTCTCCAGAGACAAAGCAGTCACTCCAGGAATAGTTAGCGTAGAAGCAACGCAAAGCACCCCAGTCAGCCCGATCAAAGTGCCAGAAGATACGCTTAGGGCAGGGTGGAGCAGTTGGAGAGAAAGCATGAAAATTAAGACAAATTAGATTGTGGTCGGAGTTACCAATAGGTGCGAAAATAGCATATTTATAGAGAGAAGGATTAGTAGTGAAGCATAATTCAAGAGTGTTCAAGAATTGGTTGGGACGATCTGGAATGTTGTTGGTTCTTTAATCAGTTGCTCCAGATCGTTGAGAATGCTGAATGATTCGGCTCTCTCCCCCTGAATCGGTATGAGAGGAACCTAACCATTCAGTGTTGTGCACGTTGAAATCCCCTAAATAGAGGACCTCAGTATTTGGATGCGAAGATGTAACAGTCTCGTGAGAAGTAGTTAGGTACTCAAAAAAGGTAGAAAAATCTGTTCTATTTGGAGAACAGTAGCAGAAGCACAAGATTATTGAAGTGGTAGGAAGAAAGATTTTAAGCCACAGAACATCGAAGTTAGGAGATTCAAGATTCACAAGACGTGTTACCGGAGTGTGGTGTTAACATAGGCACAAACTCCACCCTTAGAACGGAAATTATGAAATAAGTTATGGTTAGATATATTAAAAAAGTTAAGAGAGGAATTCTTTGATATCTGGGTCTCAGACAAGAGTAAAAGGTTAGAATGAGAATTAGAGAGATATTCCACAGAAGCTAAGTTAGAGCGTAAGCCACGGATGTTGGTGAAGTGTACAGAGAACCCACGTCTGCGCACACCAGCCATTCTTCACAAACACTTGCGTTCAAAACAGACAAACAAACAGCCAATCTAGCAAACTGACAAACACAAACAATCACACGAGCAAATAGACAGACTAACGAAGAGACAAACAAAACAAAATAAAAACTGAAAATGCTAAGGTTAAAAACAAATATTAAAAAGTTAAAAACACAAACACAAACAATCACACGAGCAAACAGTCAGACAAACAAAGAGACAAACAAAACAAAATAAAAACCGAAATAATACTTATGTTAAAAACAAATATTAAAACGTTAAAATCAATTATGGAACTATATAACTTAAAAACTATTTCTGTTTAAAACAAAATTTTCACTAAAAACTTATCTTAAATTTTATCAATCAGTAGTTGATCCCGTTGTAAATTAAACCACTATAGATACTAAATTTTAAAACGCAAAAAAATTTCTAAAACAAATATACACATTAGATTAACAATTAATTATAAACCATTAAAAACAACGGATACACTAAAATGCACTAAAACACAAATTAAAACGCTTAAGATAAAAAAAAACACAAACACAACACGGAGAACACACTAAACACAACCATCCACCACGAAAGCTAAACTACACACATATTATATATATATATTATATATATATATATATATATATATATATATATATATATAATATATATATATATATATATATTATTCCTCTGGTTCGGTACAAATTCATGAGATAATAAAATAAAGAAATGAACAAATTTATACGGTACGTTACCTAATATCAAGATATCGACTTGCGATGCAATATATATATATATATATATATATATATATATATATATATATATATATATATATATATATATATATATATATATATATATATATATATATATATATATATATATATATATATATATATATATATTATATATATATATATATATATATATATATATATATATATATAATATATATATATATATATATATATATATATATATATATATATATATATATATATATATATATATATATATATATATATATATATATATATATATATATATATATATATATATATATATATATATATATATATATATATATATATATATATATATATATATATATATATATATATATATATAAAAAGAAAACAAACAAACTTATTTCATTTGAAAATAAAATACTTTAGTAAACACTAAAGAGTATTATTTCGAATAAAGTAAGTTTTTTTTCTATTATATATATATATATATATATATATATATATATATATATATATATATATATATATATATATATATATATATATATATATATATATATATATATATATATATATATATATATATATATATATATATATATATTATATATATATATATATATATATATATATATTATAATATATATATTATATATATATAGTGTCAGTTCCAGTTTGAGCTAGCTACATATTTAAAATACTACTTAACGTACGTAAAAATGATTATATTTTAAGAATCCTTTTCGAATTTCAGGTAGGAAAAGTGTAAATTTTTTGCAAATAAAAAAAACAAAAAACAAAAACATGATTGTGTACGATAAGCTATGAACTAATAACCTAATTCGACTTTATGTAACTGAACAACCGAAAATGACAACCGTATACAAGCCTGACTGATGTATTACACCATATATATATATATATTATATATATATATATATATATATTATATATATATATATATATATATAATATATATATATATATATATATATATATATATACACTCTATGCCGATAACTCCACCCTTCATTACTCTTTTCAGAATGAAAGACGCCGCCCCTCCCATTAGCAGTTTATAGATTCAAGAAGTATGGATTGGAGTATCTGACCTCTGATCTTTCTCGTATTTCAAATTGGAGAAGAGAAAACATGGTCGTTTTCAATGCCTCAAAAACTTAATTTCTCAATCTTTCTACTCGACACAATCTTCCACACAATTATGACATCTTCTTCGAAAACACTCAACTCAAACCTTCATCTCCTCAATATTCTCATTGTTTCTTTTGATCTGTGAACTTTCTTCTAAAAAAGCTTCTAAGAGGTGGGTGTTCTGAGGCGCCTTCGTATTTTTTATTCCCCCCAGTTGCTTGCTCTTTATAAGGGTGCTGTTCGACCCTTTATGGAGTACGCCTCACACATCTGGGTGGTTCCACACACAGCTTTCTCGAAAAGCTTTCGTCTTATCACCTTTCCTGCTCTACCAACTCTCTCAATCTCTTTCTTCCCGTCGAATTGTTGCGTCACTCTTAATAGTATCGCTATTACAAACGGACACCGCTCTTCTGAACTCTCACATCGCATACCTCCTCCATTGAGAAGGGCTCATACGACACGACTTTCTACACAGTCTCATCCTTTCTCTCCAACTCTTGACACGTACTCTACTAGTAAAGTCTGAAACACACTCCCTTTATCTGTTTTCCCAACTTCCTTTGAATTGAACACTTATAAACGCCGTGTCTCGGGTCATGTCAGCCATTAGCGAACAGATTTCCGACAGTTCCCCAACTCT
>SEYY01009485.1:25000-43735 GCA_009176605.1 Armadillidium nasatum | reverse complement strand
AACATCCACGTTCCATTCTTCTCGTAATAAATCATGATGTCTCTCAAACATATCAACTTCACTGTCGCCAATAACGAGCAAAGCCATGGTGTCTGAAATCTACAATTTTTTTCAATTAATTGACTTTCATTAATGAACCAATTATTTTATATACCTAGCTAATGGTAATCTATATTGCCTTGGTTAATACATGTGGCAAATCCTTAACAGGCCCCCGTGATCGAGTATGCGGACGTCGATTGTCTACATTACTTGCATTCTTATTTTTTATTATGTTATTGGTATTTTCCCAACTCATACAAGTCTTTTCCAATTCATCCTCAATGAACTCTCCCTCAACCGAGCCATTCGACTGACTAGATTCATTGCTGTCATAAGTAATTATTTGATTATCTACACTGAGTAAATCGGAAAATTGTGGAATCTCCTCCAACACTTCAGTACCAGAAAAACAAGAGTCATTAGATTGAAAGAGAGGAGAACTTTGAGAATTATTATGCTGATTCATTTCCGGTAAAATGTCCTGAAAAGTGTGAACCAAAAAGGAACCCCCAGGTATGTCTACAGGATGCCATTGAACTATAGCATTATCTACAGGCAGTGGGTTATAATAATCGTCTAAAAAAGAAAAGTCATTATAACTTTCCAATAAGTTCTTGTGATAACGGTCCGAGGGAGCGGTAGTGACAATTATAGAATCAGAACTCGATGAATTACTTGAACGAGTTATAATATTACTAATAGGAGTACTAAACCTATTTCGGTTAAGATCTAAGGTATTACTAAGTAATTCATTAGAAGAAAATCCTGAAAAAGAAAATGTTTCTATCCCAGAGAATACCACAGTTTTACTACTTTTGTTCATCTTATCATGCATTATCCGTTTCTTCTCAATTCCACTACCCCTATTTTCAACAAGCCCTACAGTTTCTTTAAGGTCTTTAAGTTTCTCTAGAAGATTAGGTAATTTACTATATACATTAATATTTAATGGAGATCTCTCAAACCCAAAAAAATCCTGTTCTTCCGAATCCCCCCCATCCCCTGAACTAACATTAATATGGTCCTTTATTTGATATGGGTTTGTGTTATCCCTAATATCGTTTCCAACAGCATTAACGTCTTCCACTGACTCCACTTCAGCAACCTCCCGATCCAATACTACTTCATCACTAAAAAAATAATTCCGAAATATAGCATTCCGGAATAAATAAGCGGGAACATCAACCCACTTTCTGAGATGACTAAAATGAATCCTTTCCTCGTGATTACCCGGGGCATTTAAACGGGTTATTACATAGGTAAGATCATTTTTGTTAATATGAGTGATCTTATAGGGTCCCTCCCATCTGGCCTTGAATTTATTTAATGTTTGATGACCTTTATGGAAAACCCTGCGAGCAACCTTCTGACCCATTTTAAACGGTCTGAAATTTAGACTTCCTTCACACCAATATTGTGGAAAAGTTGTAGTATGGGAGGTATGTGCCTGGTGTAATAAAAAATCAGATGGTGACATGTTTAGGGAACTGTGTCGGGTGTTGTTATATATTAATACGGCAGAGGCAATATGGTGGTCCCAGTCAAGGGGTCTTTCTTTCACTAATATTTTTAACATTTGTATTAGACTACGATTAAATCGTTCACATATTCCATTACTAGCTGGATGTAAGGGTGAGGTTTTAACATGAGTTATATTAAATTCATTCAAAACTGAGGTAAATTCGGAGGATATGAATTCAGCACCATTGTCGGTGAGTAACCGAATCGGTACCCGAAGTAAGAAAGGTAACATATGATTTTTAAATGCTGTAGCAACTGTACAACTTTGTTTATTTTTAATTGGCATGACAAACACCCATTTTGAAAAATGGTCTATTAATACTATGCAATATTTATTTCCGGTAGCAGTAACAGGAAACTGAATCAAATCCATTGCAAGAAGATCAAAAGGATGTTTGGCAACAATTTTTATCATAGGCGGGGTAATATTGGAGGAATAAGTTTTTAACTTTTGGCATATAGGGCAACATTTAACAATATCAGAAACTAACTGATTAACTCTGGGATGCCAAAATTGTTTATAGATTAAAGCTAATAATTTATTTCTGCCCACATGAGCACAACTGGTGTGTAAGTTTAATGTGATAGTAATTAAAAAATCCATTGAAATGACGAACAACACCCTATTATTCATGGTTTGATAATATAATATATTATTATTAACAACTAAATTATTTTTATGCCTTTTAAATATAGAAATTTTCTTAGGCCAACTATTTACGGGGACGTTGTTATTTATAGCATGAATTAAAGAAACTATGATTTTACAATTCTTTTGATCTTCAAGAATGTCTATTTCATTTATTTCTGAATCTATCACTTTATCCTGATTATCATACGTATGAATTATATTAATTTTGACTACATTATTCACGCTAGTGCCCGGGCCCTGGTCATTAACAACAGGTGACAAATAATTATAATGAATCCCACCCAAACACAAGCAATGAGCAAACCTTTCCCGAAAACTGATTTCCATAAACAAGGGGATTATTGTCATTGAAATATACTGCTACCTTTACTTTGTACAGTTGACTAAAAGATTCTATTATTTCAGGGATAGGTACCTGTCCTGCCAATCTCATCAATCGCAATTTTTTTCGGATATTCTTATCATGCAACTTATACTTACATAAATTTTTTAATAAGTCATCTACCACCAAAGTTCGTATTTCGTGGTAATTTGTAATGAATCCATATAAAAAAAATGAGAAACATTTAAATAGTGCGTCACCTCCACCTGGTATTTCAATTAATTCAAATCCCTTAGGGATGTAATTGTTATTGTTATTAATATTTTCTGGTGAACAGTTTTCCAAAACATTCAAACTTGGTGATCGGGAAAGCGCATCAGCGATAATATTGTTTTTACCAGTAATATGTCTAATTTCAAATTCAAATTCATTTAATTCTTCCATGGTACGGGCCAATCTACCATCCACCAGACTCATATTTTGCAAGTATACAAGGGGCATATGATCAGTGTATATTATAAATTTAATTCCACGTAAGAAAGCCTTTAAAGATTTTACCGCCCACCTCAATGCCGCCAACTCCTTATCAATTGTACTATACCTTCTTTGTGCCCCATTAAATGTGGTGGAAATATATGCTATTGGCCTGGGGATATTATTTTGCTTTTGCGAGAGGCACGCACCTGCACCTAGATTTGATGCGTCAACATGTAGTTCCAGAGGTGAAGCCTCTGGACTGTAATCAGGAAAACCTAAAAGTTGTGGACTAATTAATTCAGCTTTCAGTTGGTCAAACGCAACTTGACACTCAGGTGTCCAATTAATTGTTTTACAACCTGTTTGGGATGATAACGGTTTGGCTATTAATGAACAGTTTGGGATATGTCGTCTATAGAAATTAACCATGCCTAGGAATTGCCGTAACTGTTTAATAGAGGTAGGTATAGGAAAATTTAAAACACCACTAAGATTCTTCTCTAGAGGCATTATTCCCTGGTCTGAGATTTTATGCCCAAGGAAATCCACCTCATGCCGACATAATTTTGTTTTTGAGGGCTTAAGTTTATATCCATTAACTTCCAAAGCTTTTAGTACTTGGTCCAGTGTCTGGATATGATCCTCAAAAGTCTGTCCCAATATAATAATATCGTCCAGGTAAACCATTACCTTGGACCAAGGTAACCCTGCCAAAGCCAACATCATCCCCCTTTGAAAAGTCGCAGGTCCGTTTTTCACCCCAAAGGGCATTTTGAGATATTCATATTGAGCTAAGGGTGTGGAAAAAGCAGTTTGTTCGATACTGTCTGGGTCCATGGCTATTTGGTAATAACCTTTAACCAAGTCTATTGTCGTGAAATATGTCTGTCCATACATGTTATAAATCATGTCTATTAAATTCGGAAGGGGAAATGAGTCAGTTTTGGTGACGTCATTGAGTTTACGATAGTCAATACAAAGGCGAAGTGAACCGTCGGGTTTCCTGACCGGAACCACAGGGGCTGAAAAGGGGGATTTGCTGGGTCGGATGATGTTGTGCTCTAACAAGGCCTCACATTCTTTCTCAATCTCTCGCAACAATGGACCCTGAAACCTTCGAACAGGAACTCGTACCGGTCTATTAGTTTCCAATTCTATTGAATGTGTAATGTTATTAGCGAGTCCAACATCATTATCTCCTTTACTAAGTACGACACTATGGGATAATAAAACCTGGATTAAACTCTCTTTTTGTTGATCATTCAAGGGAATGTCTGTAAACTGAAATTCAGAGGTGATTTTTTCAACTGTCCATTCAAATTCGGGGTTAATACTATTAATATCTACACTAGGAACTGTAATTGAAGCTATTCGCTCTGGAGTTATTGAAGTAATTTTGCCAATAACAGTCTGTTTCCGTAAAAACTGCTCTCTATCAGAAAAATTAAATAAAGCTATTCTGGGTCTCTCCTCCAAACCATTTACAATACCTGCTAAGAACTCCAAACACTTATGCTCTTTTCCCTGAAATTCTACAATAGTATTACAAATATTAATATCATTTTTAGGAATTTCTATAGGTATTAATTTACAATGGTGAGGAGGAACAACTATAGAATATGCGGTTACACAATTGTAAAAGGGTATATCACGACTGATGTCGTTAGAAATTATTGTAAAATTATCCAGATTTCGGTGAATTAATTCCCTATTAGTTAAATCGGGTATTAACCCATTTTCTCTCAATGATGTAGCTCCCAAAACAATATGATGATCCATAAATTGTAATGGGACCACATATAATTGCACTGGTTTGGTTCTAAAACCATTATTAAAAATCAATGGGCATTCAATATATGATTCAATCTTTATTCGTGCACCATTCCCAAACCCACTTATGGCTTTTACATCAAGGGATGGTAACAGTTGTAAATCGGAACGAACAGGAAATACCGCTGAACTAACCAAACTTATCCCAGCCCCCGTATCAATCATACAATCATAAAACCCCTTTTTCACTGTCTTTTAAAGCTAAATTAATAATTAAAGGCTCAATATCTGCCTGACAAAGATTTATATCAACAATTTCAATGGGCTTTGAAGAGTGCATTTTCTCTATGGTTTTGTCTTGATTAATAACGAATGTATCAGTCCGAGCCATCCCATTCTGTGTAAGGTTATGTGGCTCCACAGTGTGGCTCAAAGCTGTGGAGTTTATTAGTTTAAATTGTCACCAAAACAACTTCCTTCATTATGCGATCCCCCACAAAGTTGACAATTCTCTATAATCTTATGCTTAGGAATTGCTCCTTTAGCGTTTTTATTGAAGGTGATGTCGTTTTCTGTTTTTTTCTGAGAATTTGTGAAAGTGAGGGTTTTGGTATCTGATGTAAGATAAGAACTGGGATTTTGCTTATCGTTTTGGCAATTCATACCTAAATGAGGGCCCTGACAAAAGGGACATTTATGTTTAGTATTAATATTTTGCATAGTTGCTTTGGTAGCTCGACAATCACTTCTAATATGACCCCTTTGTTTACAATAAGAACAAATCCCCAAGAATTTATAACAATCTCTCATAACATGTCCATCTTTCCCACAATACTCGCATTTTTGAGAGTTTTTAAAGTCGCTATCATCATCCTTGGAGGATCTATAATTGGTGAAACTGTTCTTCGTAAGGGAGTTGATTTTGATTTCTTCTAACAATATCGCTCCAACTGGGTTTAACATTAACAGTATCAATTTCAATTACTTCTGTTTTATCCATTCCATTATTAATCAAGCTTGATTTCTCACTATTACCAAGAATTCGTTCTACATTACTATTATTTACATTATAATTTCTGCGATCATAGTCATAACAATCTGCGAGTGTAACTAATCTTTCCCAAGGGACACGAGTTCCACTTGTAACCTCATTTTGAATGATATATTCTTTCAATTTATGTTCCACGTTCTTAGGCAAATTTAAAAGGAAAGCAGTTCTAAGAGCGTCATGATCCCTCATATTTACTCCGGGATAAGCCTTTCCTGCTAAGTGTTCTAACCTTAATGCAAACATATTAATGCTTTCACCCGATAATCTATGAGCAGACATAAAATCATGCAACCTATTTTCGTTTTTTCTCCGTTCCTCATTTGTAAACCATTTTAATAAAGTTAGTTTTTACTTCCCAGTAGTTTTCTACAGTTTTAATGACAACAGTATATAACTTCAAAAAACTTCCCTCCTAAATATTTTTCTAACAACCTACACCATTGATCATGCGCACCAGGGTAATTAATACTACAAAATTGTTCAAATTGCACAAAAAATCTAGGTAAATCGTGCTCAAGTTCATACTGAAATTTAGAAGGAGCTACAACTTTAGGTTTTTGGGAATTTTTGACCAAGTCTGCCAACATTCCAACTGCCTCTGTTAACAGAGACAGCTGTTGTTTCATTAATGATAGTTCAATATTATCGGTATTATTGCCTACAGGTACATTTACATTACCCATTACAGGACTACTACTACTTACACTGAAATTAGTACTACTTACCGAGGGATTACTAATTACCCCAATACCCCGGTTAAGTTCCCCAATACCAGTCAACCGTACCCCAGTGACCATTCCAGAGACCGAAGGAGCAAGACCCATCACCGAAGGAATAGAACCCTGTATGGTGTTAACAAGAGTAGTATGAGCAAAAAGAGGTGGAGTTTCTTTATGTTCAAAAGGCAATGTAAAGGAAGAAGAAAAAACAGGGGCATCAGTAATTGGAGGAGATTCAGGTTCATCCAAATCTAATAAAGAATCCTCCCTTTTAGGGCCATCATCCATTTTCGAAGCCAATTCGGACATTCGTCTTTCTAAGTTACTGATAATACTACAAACTGCTCCGGTAGGTATTACGGGTACTGTCGTTTGGCAAGTGATAGGGGATATTTTATTGGGAGATTCTACCGAAGCTAAATATGCACTTAAGGATAATTGATTTTTAGGGTCCATTTTACATTACAACAATCTATTTAAACAACTTATCTGACTTCGGTTGAGAAAGATTCCACTGGTTTCTTTCAATTCAACCCCCAACCACTTCAGGATCTGCAACAAGACTAAAACAAAGAATTAAACATCCTATCCTACCTAAAATAACTTTCCCATTGGAGTGATTACAATTAATTAATTCAAAACTGCTCTCTCAAAAACTGATTCAACGCTTCGCAACACGAGTGGTCCCTGTTCGGGCGCCAATAAAACTCTTCTATGTAAAGGAGGGTGAGAAAAGTATGAGGAGTAAACAGGTATCTGATAGAAAAGATCGACGATGTAGGAAGAAGAATTAGAAAGAAATATACTATCAAGTTGGAAAACAGTTGTAGGGAGGAGATCCAGATAGAAGGTAAATATAAGCTCAAGCACTATTGAAAAGTCTTATTGGTTGTATTTCTTTTCTTTTTATATATAATTATTGAGATCAACACATCCAATAGTTTCTAACGGTAAGATTCAATTTCAGGGACCACTCATGTTACGAGCAATAAAACAAAATTCCGAAATCAAAACATTTATGAAGCTTATGAATATTAACATTCTTATAGATTATTATTATTTAATAATTATAGAAATTACTCAAAACCTTAAAAAAACAATGAACTTACAAATAATAAGATAAATAATTTTTGGATTATTATGGATTATTCCACAGTCCTACCGAGAATTACTATTTACAATTTCATTAATGAATTATTCAATTACCAACCTATTGTTGTTAATTTCTTTAACCAGACCAATAACTGTATTAATACTATTTATTGGTAAAATTTGCAAGATGATCTATGGGCCAATCACTTCACTTTCCCTGTTTCACGATTTTGGGTAACTTGATGAAATCCCAATGTTAAAAGCCTAAAATAAAACATTCCCATTATTGCTTTTCTTCTTTTATGCATTCAATACAACAATACTTTATACAATTAATATGCCCATACCTTGATGATGTAACAAGGCTTATATTCCGTATTTCTGGATATCACAGGTAAGTTTTTTGAGGATAAGATTAATCTTCAGTTTCTAAATCCAATATGGGTATAAATAATCAACAACCTTCAATATAATTTCAGGTTATAAAGAAACTTCATCAATAATACCACAGGTATAAGAGTATAAGTTAACAAAAGAATCTTTTCTGAAATTAACAAATAAATATTTTTATTAAGAAAAATAAGTAAAATAAAACACACCTAGTAAAATAAAACAACCTATCACCTAACCCCTACAACATATATATATATATATATATATATATATATATATATATATATATATATATATATATATATATATATATTATAAAAAAAAAAAAAAATATAAAAGCCTCATTTGATTGAATTTTAAAATGTAAATAGTTCAGTTTTTATTTACTTATAAAACTTTTGAATACTAAATATGCATTTCGAGGAAAAATTTTACATTATTTACTTATTGAATATATATATATATATATATATATATATATATATATATATATATATATATATATATATATATATATATATATATATATATATATATATATATATATATACGTGTGGGTGTCTGTGTATGTTTGTGAATGAGCTTGTTTAAGTATATGCATATATGGCTCTTCTACCTTCTACATTTGCTAAATTAGAAGCAAATTAATGAAGTAAATAAAATAAACCAAAAGAATTTTATTAAACTAAAATTCCTAACTTGGCCACAGCTTGTGTGAAAATAGGACTTTTGGGAAAGCTTTTATAAGTCTTTAAAATCTATGTGTAAGGAAGTTGGACTCTTGAGATTTTAAAACAATGCTTCGATGAAGTTCTAAGGCAATTCTTTTTCCAACTTCAAAAAAAAATTCCGATTATACTATATAATATATATATATATATATATATATATATATATATATATATATATATATATATATATATATATATATATATATATATATATATATATATATATATATATATATATATATATATATATATATATATAGTGATGGCATCCTCTTCCGCGGAGCATCCGCATCATAATTAACATCCACACTTTCAAAAATTCAACATCCGCATTCGCATCCGCATCCGCACTTGACGTAAATTTTATATCCGCATCCGGAAATGAGACAATTTTTTACTTTTCACGCTCCATCTTTACTTGATTTTTCTATTATGATTTGAAACTCCTGAAGAATCTATACTGCTGTAAAGAAAAATAATTAAAGAAACTTGTCAATACAAGCAATAAATCTAATAAGAGTCATTTATGGTACCTCTCAGAGGAATTAATCACAATTTATTCTTTGATGATGGAGTCATAACTGGAAAAAGTAAAATAAAATAAAGTGAGGAATAAAAATAGTGAGGTAGCTGTGTCAAAGCATGCCAAAATAGACACGAAATATATTGTTTGGAGAATTTTGCAACCAAAAGTACATAAATATTCTTTACGATTTAAGTTATTTTCAACTTAAAATCAATAGAAGACTAGAATAAATAAGAAATATTTTGGAATGCAAATAATAATTTGCATCACATGAGAGTCGTTAATAATGTAGATTAATTTACGTTGTATTTAAAATGATATGCAACTAACCTAATGACAAGGTCAGTTAATATATATATATATATATATATATATATATATATATATATATATATATATATATATATATATATATATATATATATATATATATATATATATATATATATATATATATATATATATGTATATGTATATGTATATTATGTATATGTATATGTATATGTATATGTATATATATGTATATATATATATATATATATATATATATATATATATATATATATATATATATATTATATATATATATATATATATATATATATATATATATATATATTGAAATTTTTTGAACATTTTACCTTAAAACTTTTTTTTTTTATAGGGATATAACAAAAACTGTAATTTAATTTTAGTTATTTATACCCTTCCTACAGAATTTCTGAAAATTATGGCCAGAATGGTCCGAATCTCCTTGATAATATTTTAATGCAATGAAGTAACTCTCAGACTGAGTAAGACGACAACAAGTTACATATCTTATCAAAACAGAGTACCCTCTGTCAACCCCCCTCCAGCATAGTTTTTTAAAACATTTTTTTAAGTTCTGAGAACAATTTCAACAAGTCAATTTTCCTGAGGTGAAAAAAAGTTTGTTAATCTCTACTTAATCTTTTATTTATTACATAATCTTTACTTAATCTTTAATTTTATTACATTCACTGTCAAATAAATCCGATTGAAATTTTTTTTATAAAAATTTCCAGCAATTGTTTTAATACCTACATCAAATATTAATATCCACACGAATTATTTTTTTATAATTGTTTCTCTCTTTTATATAGAGGAAGAGCCTAAATTGTTCATTTACACATAACGAAAGCCCTTAATAAATATTAAAAACCTTTACAAAAGCATATTTTAAAAAATCAATAGAAGAGACCTCGAAATCTTTGATAGCAATCTAAACGAATGATTATGTATTTCTCATCGCTGGCTCTTTGCATGGGTCATGGGTCACAACATTTAATAAAATTCTTTATTTTCTTCGCAATGTTTTTAAACCCGAATTGTATTTTATAATTTAAAACCTTTTTAACCCCTAAAGAATCACACATATGAAATTTTAAAAAACATGTGGAAGAAATACACTACTAATTTTCTTTCACATCTTTACAGATCTGTTTTATCATCTTGGGTTATAAAATTCCCATTTTTTAAATTCAATTTATTTCATCCTTCACCCGATAAGTAATTTTGTAACAATTTCACTTTTTTCCTGCGCCTCTTTTACTTCTTAATTAATCCTATTTGTAATAAACCTTACCGCAGGTGCTGTTATATTAAACAAAGTATCTAAATTTATTATTTACCCATTTTGATCAGAATCAAATAATCGCCTTTCTTTTTTCTTTATTAAGAGAAAAACTATGAACATTTACTGGAACGATCTTAAGTTTATCATTCGCAAATATTATGATTACTATCATAACTTTTTCCCCGAGAAAAAATTTAGGTAAAGTTAGGTTAGGTTAAGGTGTTAGGTTGCGTCTGCCCATAAAATTCTGTCATAATTTCACTGTTTTTGCTTTATACCAAAAATTAGTTAATTCACGTTCATCGTTCCTTGAGATATTTAAGATATTCAAAATTTGACAGAAAATTTTGCTTGCAGAATTTCGGGATAAATATGAATCAAGTGAGGTCATATCTTAATAAATCAGCAATAAAGAATTTTTGAAACACTATTTTGCATCAACATATATATATATATATATATATATATATATATATATATATATATATATATATATATATATATATATATATATATATATATATATATTATATATATATATATATATATAATATAGTGATGGATCGGATGTCATATTTTCCAATTTGCGGATGCGGATGCGGAAAATGTTGAATTTGGAGAAGTCGGATGCGGATGTTGAATTTTCGAAAGTGCGGAATGCGGATGCGGATTTTGAATTTTCGAAAATTTTTCATTTTTCGATTTGCGGATGTTAATATTTGATGACATGGACGGCGTTGCGGTTACAAATGTAACGGATGTTAATTTTGATGTAACGGGATGCGGATGCGGATGATATATATATATATATATATATATATATATATATATATATATATATATATATATATATATATATATATATATATATATATATATATATATATATATATATATATATATATATAATATATATTTCACTATCACTTTCCCACTTTCGTGAGGTGGTGCCCGCCACAATTCCTTTACAAACATAACTATTCTTACCTTTCAACGCTTTCACCACCTCCCTCCATCTCTGTCTCCACAAATCTTCTACCCTCGTCTAAACTAAAATTCCTTCCATCAAAATCACTCTCACTCCATCCATCCATCTCCACTTCGGCCTTCCCCTCCCCTACCCTTCCCCTATCTACATCGGATCTACGTACCTTGCCAACCATTCTGTTCTCTTTCATTCTTCACATATATTCCAAACCATTTTAGCACATCCTCTTCCTCTCTATCAATTACACCCTTCTTCCATTTACACATCTCCCTTATTCTTTCATTTCTAATCCTATCAATCCTTCTCAATTTATATATCGCTCTCAAATCTTTCATCTCAAAGACATTGAAACTTTTTCTCGACCGAGCACTTATCATCTGTGTTTCACACACATACAATACAGAAGGTGAACACATACATTCAAACATTCTTATCTTTATTTCTTTCGAAATTTTTCCTTTCTTCTATACTTTTCTTAGGCCCAACAATACTTTCATTCCTTCTACCACTCTGTTCTTTATTCCTTTTTCCGTCCCACCCTTACCTTCCACCCAACATTACTAGATATTTGAATTCATTCACCTCCTCAAGTTTCCATTCTCACACTTCTACAAACCAATTCCTCCCTCCACATTTCCTCATCCCCACCTCCAATCCTCATAACTTTATTCTTCGCTGGATTGAATTTCAATCTCGTGTTTGCACATTTCCCTTCAAACTCTCTCACAAGTATTCTCATCTTTTCTTCAGATTCTGCCACCAACACATGCCGCATCATCTGCAAAAAGTAAAACATTTACTTCACATTCACCCTCCATATTTCTTAACGTAATACTCTTCCCTTCTCTCTCTCCATTTTTCTAAGTAAACCATTCATCAATAGATTAAATAACATGGAGATATTAGACACCCCTGTCTCAATCCCACTCCTATGCTAAACCAATCCGATAGTTCTCTCTTCACCCTCACCTTGATCTACAATTCGCATATATATATATATATATATATATATATATATATATATATATATATATATATATATATAATATATATATATATATATATTATATATATATATATAATATATATATATTATATATATATATATATATATGTGATGGATCGGATGTCATTTTTTCTCATTTGAGAATGCGGATGTTGTATTTTCGAAAGTTCGGATGCTGATGCTGAATTTTCGATAGTGAAGATGCGAATGTTAAATTTTGGAAAGTGTGGATGCGGATGCGGATGCGGATGTTGAATTTCCGAAAGTGCGGATGCGGATGTGGATGCGGATGTTAAATTTTCGAAAATGCAGATGCGGATGTTGATTTTTGTGCGGATGCGGATGCCATCAAATTATATATATATATATATATATATATATATATATATATATATATATATATATATATATATATATATATATATATATATATATATATATATATATATATATTATATATATATATATATATATAATAATATATATAATATAATATTTTATAAAATGGAGAAAGAAATAAATTAGTGTAGAGCTAAAAATAAAAATAAAAATAAATAAATCAATGTATGAAAAAGTAAAAAATAAAAACAATTTAGCGGGAAAATATTTTGCCGAGGTGAAATTAAAAAAAATATGAAAGCTTTAAAAAAAATAAATAAATAAAAAAGGTAATTTTTCTTTTCATTTTTTTTTATTTATTTATTTATTTTTTTTTTTTGCTCCCTTGAATAAATTTTCATTTTATTTATTTATTTATTTTTTTCGGTCTAATTTTGTGGTCAAGTTTTCATTTCCACTTTTCACCTCAAAAATAAAAATTATGCTTTTGTATAAAGAATATATATATATATATATATATTTATAATATATATAATATATATATATATATATTATATATTATATATATATATATTATATTTCTATTATATATATTAATATATAATATATAATATATATAATATATATATATATATATATATATTATATATATATATATATATATATATATATATATATATATATATATATATATATATATATATATATATATATATATATATATATATATTTATATTTATATTTATATTTATATTTATTTATATTTTATATATTATATTTATATTATATTTATATTTATAATTTATATTTATATTTATATTTATATTTATATTTATATTTATAATTTATATATTTATATTTATATTTTATTTATTTTATATTTATATTTATATATTATATATTATATATATATATATATATATATATATATATATATATATATATATATATATATATATATATATATATATATATATATATATATATATATATATATATATATGTTTTATTTTTTTTTTATATCACCTCTGGTGGGCAAAGGCCAGAGGCCTACTACAATTCCACCAGAGTTAGGGGGAAAAATTGAAGAATGGTCAAATTAAAGGCCGACGTGACCTGATACACGACGTTTGAAGATGTGTAAGTCATAGGAAGTTGGAAAAATAGAAGAAGGGAGTGTGTTCCAGACTTTACCGGTAGAGTACATGTAGGACAGAGCATAGCGGTTTAGTCTGGGGTCAGAGAGTTGGACAGAGAAAGGATGAGACTGTGTAGAAAGTCGAGTCGCACGAGCCCTTCTCAGTGGAGGAGGTATGCGACGAGAGAGTTCAGAAGAGCAGTGTCCATTGTAATAGCGATAGTATAGAGAGAGTGACGCAACAATTTGACGGGCAGAAAGAGATTGAAGAGAGTTAGTAAGAACAGGAGAGTTCAAGAGACGAAATGCCCTAGACTCCACCTTCTCTAGGAGAGCTGTATGTGTGGAACCACCCCAGATGTGCGAAGCATACTCCATACAGGGGCGAACAACACCCCTATACAGAGCAAGCAACTGGGGTGGAGTGAAGAAATACTGAAGGCGCCTCAGAACACCTAACCTCTTAGAAGCTTGTTTAGAAAGAGAAGTAATGTGATCTTTCCAAGAAAGATCACGAGAAAAAGAAACACCGAGAATATTAAGAACAGATGAAGGGTCTGAGTTGAGTGTTTTCGAAGAAGATATCATAGTTGTGTGGAAGATTGTGTCAAGTAGTGAGATGGAGGAATTGAGTTTTGGTGGCATTGAAAACAACCATGTTCTCTCTGCCCCAATTAGAAATACGAGATAGATCAGAGGTCAGCTGTTCCAAGGCAACCCTCCTTGCATCTAGTAACTGTTGTTGAGAGGGGCGCCTTTCAAATTGAAAAGAGTAATGAAGGGTGGAGTCATCAGCATAGGAGTGGATAGGAGATGAAGTAACAGAGAGAAGGTCATTAATGAAAAGTAGAAAAAGTGTTGGGGATAGGACAGATCCTTGAGGAACACCACTATTAATAGATTTAAAGGAAGAACGGTGGCCGTCTACAACTGCTGCTATAGAACGACCGGAAAGGAAATCAGAGAGAAGGTCACAGAGAGAAGGATAGATTCCGAAAGAGGGAAGTTTGGAAATGAAAGCTTTGTGCCAGACTCTATCGAAAGCTTTCGATATGTCTAGCGCAACAGCAAAAGATTCACCGAAATGCCGAAGAGCGGAGGACCAAGAGTCAGAGAGAAGGGAAAGAAGATCACCAGTAGAGCGTTTCTTACGAAAGCCATACTGGCGATCAGAGATAAGATTAGAAGAATTGAGATGTTTCCAAATCTTCCTGTTAAGGATAGATTCGAAAACTTTAGAAAGAACGGAGGTTAAGGAAATGGGACGATAGCTAGAGGGTTGAGAGGGGTCCCCCTTCTTCGGCACAGGCTGAATGAGCGCACGTTTCCAGCAAGAAGGGAAGGTTGAAGTAGAAAGACATAGACGAAAAAGTTTACCAAGGCAGGGTGCAAGCTCGGAAGCACAAGTTTTGAGAACCACAGGAGGGATACCGTCAGGACCGTACGCCTTCTTAGTGTTAAGCTCAGAGAGAGAGCAGAAGTGACGTCTTTAGAAGAAATTATAATTTTAGGCATAAATGAGTTGGAGGGGGTTGAAGGAGAAGGAACAACTCCGGAATCGTCTAAGGTTGAGTTGGAAGCAAAAGTTTGAGCGAAGAGTTCAGCTTTAGAGGAAGGTAAAACGGCAGTTGTATCGTCAGAAGATACTAGAGGAGGGAAAGAGGAAGAAGCAAAGTTAGAGTTGACATTTTTTGCAAAATGCCAGAAAGGGCGTGAGGAAGTAGAACCAGAAAGATTGTTGCATTTTAAGCGGAGAAAGGAGTTTTTAGTATTACGGAGAATAGATTTTGCACGATTCCGGGATGAAATATAAGTTGCATGAGTTTCAGGAGTTTGAAGACGACGGTAATTCCTGAAGGCAGCATCCCTGTGGCGAATAGCACGAGAACAAGCAGAGTTAAACCAAGGTTTGTTAGGTTTAGTAGAAGGGAAAGAATATGGAATGTACGCCTCCATGCCAGAGAGAATCACCTCTGGTTATGCGCTCTGCACACTCCGAGGGACCTCTCCCACGGAAACAGTAATCATTCCATGGAAAATCAGAGAAGTACAACCGCAAGTCAGACCAGTTAGTGGCACCGAAATGCCAGAAACGTCTCCTCGCCGAAGGCGGGGCCGTTCTTGCGGAAGACTTGAAGAGACAGGACAAGATACAGAGATAAGAAGGTGATCGGATGAACCCAGAGGAGGAAAGAGTTTAACAGTGTAAGAAGAAGTTAGGAAAAGATCAAGTATGTTGGGTTCATCACCAAGGCGATCAGGGATACGGTAGGGAGATGCACCAACTGCTCAAGGTTGTTCTGGATAGAAAATTGGAAGGCGAGTTCACCAGCTGGATCGTGAGAACTAGATGAAAGCCATTGGCGGTGGTGAACATTGAAATCACCTAATATGATGATTTCAGAGAAAGGAGAAGAAGAAAGAATGTGTTCTATTTTGGAGTTAAGATAGTCGAAGAATTTTGGATAGTCTGTAGAATTAGGAGATAAGTAGACAGAGCATATAAATTTAGTTGTAGAGTTGCAAGAAAGTTTAAGCCATAGAGTAGAGAATTCAGAAGACTCCAAATTAGAGACACGAAACAGACAACATTGTTGCGCACATAAACGCAACATCCGCCTTTGGCTGAAAATTGAGGATAGAGACAGTAGGAGGAAACAGAGTAAGGCTTGCTGTCAGAGCACTCAGACACCTGAGTTTCGGTTAAGAATAAGAGATGAGGTCTAGAAGAAGAGAGTTGGTGTTCGACAAAGTGGAAATTAGTAAAGAGACCACGAATGTTGCAGAAGTTAATGAAAAAGGAAGATCGTGCATCAGGGCAAGTCGGCGTAGAGGTCTTGGTGGCACCAACCCCATCACCGGAGGCCACCAACTCCCAAGTGGTGATGGGGGAAGGAGTGGATGAGGGGCATTCTTTGGATGCCGCCCCTCGTAGCATCTCCGAGGCAGTTATATGTTTCGCCATTTTTTTTTCTATTTTAAAGATAATGTAGGAGTAAGCGCTTGTAAATTTGTAGGAACATGAGAAGAGAGTTGGGGGAAGAAGTGGGAGCATAGACACTCCCATGTGGGACGATGGTACACTAGAGACCCTCTGAGTAGGTGAAACGCGAAAAGGAACGAACCAAAGGGCAACGGAGTGAAACGGGATGGTCTAGCCCACCCTATCACTCCGCGGTTAAGCCCAATGGGGGGTACTTTCATCGCTTCGGACGGCGCTACGTCCTCCCCATATATATATATATATATATATATATATATATATATATATATATATATATATATATATATATATATATATATATATATATATATATATATATATATATATATATATATATATATATATATATATATATATAAAGTGATTCATTAGGAATTTTAAATATTTTAGTTCATATATTGATATAAACTTTTTTTTTTTTTTTTTTAGTTAGAAGGAAATAAAACGTAAATTTTTTACACAGAATAATTTTTTGAAAATCCCATCGATGTTTTACAACTCGTGTAGTAATATTAAACATTGTCCTTTTGGGGTTATCTCGGCGTTCTTTTATAAGATCATCACTCTCCATAATGGTAGAAAATAATTCGATGCTTTCCTTTAAATAATTACCTTTTCATTCATCTTTGCAAAGCACAATATAATGTAGTGAGGTCTGCAGACGTTTTGTGACCAATGATTTAGATTCTGTCTCCTGAGTGCTTAAACTCTATCGCAGTTAAAGAATATATTAATAACATCCACTGGAAAATCTTTCAATAATAATGGAAGTTCATTTTGCTGAAAGCAAATCTTTTAAGATGACTTACTAATACAACTGACCCAATCGAATAAAATTTATCATAATCCCATTTGTTTGCACAGAAGTTTCAGAGGAAATATGTTTCTTCAGTGACTGATGGATTTTCGTCGAACCACTTTGAGAAACAAAATTTCTTCTACTCAAGGAATTTTATTCTATTGACAAATGTCACATCTGTGAGATTTTTTTTTTCCTTCAAAATTCTACTCAACGAATGAAATTTTTTATTTTTTAGTAATTTTACTTCAAAATTTTTTTTTTTTTTTTTTTTTTTTGATTTTATTTTTCTTCATGTTATTTTGCAAACTATTCTTTCTTTTTTTAAATTTTTTTTTTTCTTCATTTTTTTTTTTTTATTATATATATATATATATATATATATATATATATATATATATATATATATATATATATATATATATATATATATATATATATATATATATATATATATATATATATATATATATATATATATATATATATATATATATATATATATATATAATGTGTTTACGTATTTTAAAATAATATGACTATTAATAACACAAGCGGATGAAACGAA
>SEYY01009485.1:0-2500 GCA_009176605.1 Armadillidium nasatum | reverse complement strand
ATCAAAATGGCCGTTCAGGTGCTCTGGTGGTACATATGGACTAAGGTTAGGTCAGCTGCGGAGCCATGGAGTCGGATTTTTTTTTTGTTGTAATTTCTCGGAGCAGGAGCGTAGCTGCCATTTTAGCTATGAGGGACCAAGATGATCTTGTCCTTTCTCATTCACAATTGTCGTGCGTGTGATCGCTGCAAATATTCCGGACGACGAGGTTACCTCCTTGACAACATGTTGCCAAGCCTTCTACAGTGTGATAATGGTTTCAATGAACTATTTATATTGCCTCACCAATATATATATATATATATATATATATATATATATATATATATATATATATATATATATATATATATATATATATATATATATATATATATATATATATATATATATAATATATATATATATATATATATATATATATATATATATATATATATATATATATATATATATATATATATATATATATATATATATATATATATATATATATATATATATATATATATATATATATATATACTCTTTTTCCCCCTTGGACCTTCCTCACTGGAAGTTTAGTTTCCTGTTTGCAGTGTTGGTTATGTTTTGAATGTGTTTTAAGAAGGGGAAGTGTGTGTCATATGTGAGGCCTAGGATCTTTGGAGATTTATCTAGGGGAATGAGGGTATTATTTAATTTTACATGGTGGGTGGATATAAGATTGGTGTCTATCGGTAGTAATAAAAGTGATTGAGGATTTTTCAGGGGAGGCTGTCATTTTGTTTGATTTTAGCCATGTTTCCAGTTGTTGGATGTATGATTGAGTGAGTGTGGTGGCTGTGAGTATAGAAGGATTTTGTATCGTAATGGATATGTCGTCGGTATATGTTATTAGTTTTATTTCTGGAGTTTGTGGGATGGGTAGGTCTGCTGTGTACAAATTAAATAGAAAAGTAGATAGGATGGCTCACTGTGGGACACCATTTCTTAGTTTTACTGTTTTGGAAAATGGTTTTTGTGGAGACTTGGTCTGTGCGATTGGATAGGAAGTTGGAAATCCATTTTTTATAATTGTTTAGTATAGGTGAGTGTAGAATTTTTTGTATGAGGTCATGTCTGGGGACTGTATCAAATGCTTTGTAGATGTCGATGGCCACGAGAATGGTCCTGTGGGATGTTTTTTTGTTGAGGTCTTATTATGTTTTGAGAGATTGTGATGAGGGCCGTGGTGGTTGAGTTGAATTTCTTGAATCCGTTTTGAAAGTGTAAGGTTTGTGTGAGGGGTTGTATTTTTGTATGTATGAGTTTTTCTAAGAGTTTGCATAGCGTGGATAGAAGGGAGATTGGGCGGTATGAAGAAGGAAGGCTTGAGTCTTACCTGTGTTTTACTTTGGGGGTAATTATTGTCTTCTTCCATATTGCGGGGATGAAGTTGTATGTGCAATATTTTTATATTTGGGCTAGGTATGTAGTAGCTATGGGTCCTAGGTGTTTTAGGTGTAAGTTTGAGATGTTATCTGGGCCTTTAGCTGTGGAATTTTTGAGTGTTTTGATTCCCTGGATAGTGTCCTGATTAGAGAAGGGGGGGTTTGGTTTGTGTTCTAAGTGTGTTTGTTTGAGCTGTCAGATTATTTTCCTATTGTTGATGTGTGTGGGTTTATTGAAGATGGTTGAGTATTGCTGAGCTAGAATGTTGCAGTGTTGTTTGGGTGAAGGGAGAGTGTTGTTGTTTTCTTTTAGGGCTTCGTTTAGTGTTGGTAAGGGTTTGTTTTGGGAGTTTTGTAGTCGTTTGATTACTTTCAATGTTCTTTTATCATTGGGGTTTGTTAGGTTGTTATATATACTGTATATAATATATATATATATATATATATATATTATATATATATATATATATATATATATATATATATATATATATATATATATATTATATATATATATATATATATATATATATATATAGTAGTTTGGTTTTTAGTGAAAGGTTGTGTTTTTTTTAGTTCTCTATTGCTAGTGTGTGTGCTTGTTTTTTTTTTGTGTGTGTTTTTCTTTTTTTCTTTCGTGTTAAATGTGTTGTTCATTTTTTTTCTTCAGTGTTCTGTGTTTTAATTTTTTAGTGTTTTAATTAATTATAGGTTATTTTATTGTAAGTGAAGCTTGACGAATGAAAGATAAGTATTGTTTTAATTTTACCGTAAGTAAACTTTTACTGTTTTAAACTTGCTACTTGTTTTCTTCGATTCAATTTCTGTAGTATAAATTTTGCATTTCATTATTTGTTTTAATAATTATAGTTTTAATATTTTAAAATTGATTTTAATAGTTTTAATAATTTTAACAATAATTATTTTAATTAGGTTACAGTATTGTGTGCTAGCGTGTGTGCATGTGCGCTTGCGGAGTGAGTTAGTGAGTGCGTGTGCGAGCGTGCGTGTCTGAGTGAGTGCGTGTGTTGCGTGATTTTTTTTTTTTTTTTTTTTTTTTTTTTTTTTTTTTTTTTTTTTTTTTTTTT
>SEYY01009484.1:15000-17500 GCA_009176605.1 Armadillidium nasatum | reverse complement strand
GCGATGGAGAGAAGAGGAAAAACTATGGAAGAAGTGGAAGAGGAGATGTTGTATGGTGATCGTGGGCGATGGAGGAATTTCGTCCGAGACGGCTGACAGGTGCTTGCACCTACAGGAGTATGGTGAGAAAGAAAGAAAGAAAGATATATATATATATATATATATATATATATATATATATATATATATATATATATATATATATATATATATATATATATATATATATATATATATATATATATATATATATATATATATATATATATATATTGTTCCTTTTCCTTACTTGCATTTATCATAATACTATATAATTTTTTTTTTTTGGAATCTCCTTAGTAACTATTATAAAAAAATTTTTTTGGTTTATACCGAAACAAGAGAGTTTATATTATGCAAAGTGGAGACGACAAACCCTTGAAAAAATTTGAAAATCGGAAGTTTCATCCTAAGAGAGAGATTTTAGGAGGTAAGTTTACAAAATTGAAGTTCGCAAGGTTGGATCGTTAACATTAAGAAAAAATATTTAGATTAGGTACAACAAAATTAGTAAAACTTTAAATGTAAAATAAGGAGCAGATTTTATACGAATAGAAGATAAAGAAGAAAGCTGCAAATAGCACGACAATAACCAGTTAAACAAAGGTTCATAAGCTTTAGTTTAAAGCGAATGTCCATCTGCAGACCAGAAAGAAACACCTCAATAATGTACATTGCTCACTCAAGGGGACATTTTCGTCGAAGTTATAGTCAATCCAGGAAAATCAAAGAAGCATAACTTCAAGAACGACCAATCTGCTGCACCAAAGTGCTAAAAACATTTCTTCTTGAGAAGGGGGTGTTTTTTTCAGAAAACTTGGTGATAGAAAAAGGAAACAAATTTAAGAAGGTGACTGAAAGAACTTGAAAGCGGAGAGAAGAAGGATTAGATGTTAGGAGAAAAATTTAAGAATAATGGGTTCATCCCGAAGACGATCAGGGATACGGATTGGAAGCTGTGCCATCTGCTCAAGGTTATCTGGATAGAGAAATGATGGGGTAAGTTCACTTGCTGTACTCTTGGGTTAAGAAAAAGGCACTGACAATTATAAACAAGAGAAATCACTTAATATGATGAATTAAGAGAAAGGAGAAGAAGATAGAATGTGCCCCCTTTTCTGAATTTCGATATTCCAAGAATTTCATATAGTCAGCACAGTTAGGAGATAAACACAACAAAGAAATTTAATCATAGATTGATAAGAGAACTCAAATCATAAAAGTTGGAAACACAAAAATAAATAGCGTCATGTGCACATATGCTCAACATCTGAATGTGAATGAAAATTAATAAAAAAAACAGTAAAAAAAGAGAACAAAATAAGATTTGATGTTGGAAAGTTATAATGTCTTAGATTTGGCCAAGAATAAGAGATGAGGTCTAGAAGAAGAATGATGGAGTTCACAAAATAAAAATTAGAATAAATCAGAATAAGTATTTCGAACGCAGCAAAAAAGAAGACTGAGCACCAGAGAAAACCGGCAGCGAAGTCTTGGCCCACTAACCTCCTCAGAAGGAGGTAAAATCTGTAGTGAAAAGTGAATGAGTGACATTGTTTGGATGCAGCATCTTCAAACACCTCCGATGTAGATTCATATTTAGCTTTTTAAAAGATTGTAAACAACTGATAATATGTGGACTTGTGAAGCATATTTGAAAAACTTTAAGAAGAAAATCTTAAGATGGTCAAGAAACGCTAAAGTAGAATACTCTCTGCTAAAAAAGGAAAGAAAGCAGCGGAAAAGATGAAGTGAAAAGTAATTGGATGTAGGGAAATACTTCAGCTGAGCCAAATATTCCTAGAGTAAGCTCAGTTGAGGAAACTTGCTTCGTTTATGAAGGCCTCTATGTTCTCTCTCTCTCTCTCTCTCTCTCTCTCTCTCTCTCTCTCTCTCTCTCTCTCTCTCTCTCTCTCTCTCTCTCTCTCTCTCTCTCTCTCTCTCTCTCTCTCTCTCTCTCTCCATATATATATATATATATATATATATAAATATATATATATATATATATTATATATATATATATATATATATATATATATATATATATATATATATATATATATTACACATCACCACCACTCACGGGTAAAGCCCTATTCAAGGAGAGGGTGTCAGAAGAATAAAAATAAAGTAAAAGTAAAAAAAAAATTAAATAAATAAAAACGACCCCTCAGGACCCACCTTACGCAAATTTCTTAGGTGAGCGCAGACTCGGGCTTTAAAGAAATTGAAATTAAATTCAGCACGAAACACAGAAGATGGGAGAGAGTTTCACAGAAGAGATGTGGCAAGGAAAGAAGTAGGCACCACATCGGACAAGCCTGGAGTTACCTATTTCCATGCTAAATTGATACACAGACAATGCGCCCCTTGTGCTACGAGGACGACGTAAAGGTGGAGGTATAAGGGTGAATAGTTCTCTCAAGCATTTGCCTCTGTAATATCTATAAAAAAGAGA
>SEYY01009482.1:25000-27500 GCA_009176605.1 Armadillidium nasatum | reverse complement strand
TATATATATATATATATATATATATATATATATATAGTGGGAAAATTAAGAATTTTTCAGTACTGTTTTCATTTCATATTTAAAAAGGATACTTGTTGCTTAATTACAAATTGTTTTCTCTGCTCTTAAACCCATTCATGGATTTTGTTTGGAGTCAACTGCATTTATCGTGGCAGAGGATTAAAAGCTTTTACAAAAGGCGACGTCGGGGAAAGAGGCTGAAAAAGCGAAAGCTTCGAGATAAAAATATCTTTAACGAATATAAACAAAATTGAAAATTCTTGGATTTTAAAAGACAAAATTGGTTTAAAAATTAAAAGTAAAAACGATTTAAAAACGATTAGGTTTAAAAGGTAAAAGAAAAGATATATGAAAGTTAATTTTAAAAATTAAAAGTAGAGTTAAAACTTCAAAGTAAATTTTTAAAATTAAAAATAAAGATTCAAAAGTTAATAGTGAATTTTAAATGTTAAAAGTAAAGTTATAAGGTTAAAAGTAGATTTTGAAAGTTAAACATAAAGATCTAAAAGTTAAAAATTGATTTTAAAAGTTAAAAGTAAAGATGCAAAATTTAAATGTAAATTTTAAAAGTTAAAATAGAAGTTTAATTAAAAGTTAAAGATATGTTTCAAAAGTTATGAGTTAAAGATTTAAAAGATAGAAGTAAATTTGAAGTTAAAGTAAAATTTTTAAAAGTTAAACGTAGAAACTTAGAACTAAAAGTAGAACTTAAAGTAGATTTAAAAATAAATGTGTAGATTTAAAAGAAAAATATATATACTTTAGAAGGTAAGGCTTAAAAAGTTAAAGGAAAAGTAACATAATTTAAAAATTTTATAAGTTAAAATAAATATTTAAAAATTAAAATCACAATTTAAACGTAAAAGGTTTAAAAATTAAAAGTAAATATTAAAAATTAAAGTAAAAATTTAAAAAGTAAGTAGTTTTTAAGTTAATAATAATAATAATAATAATATAATATATATATATATATATATATATATATATATATATATATATATATATATATATATATATATATATATATATATATATATATTATGTAAAACTTAGATGATTTTAAAAGTAAAAAGTATAGATTAAAAAGTTGAAAATAGATTTAAATTTAATAATTAAAAGAAAAGAAATATAAGAATTAAATTATAGTTTAGCACTATTGAAGGAGCGAAGAATGACTTAACTTAATCTCAAATGTTCTAGGAATTTGTTTTTGATCCTTGATGGAGGAGAAAATGAATGAAAGATGACTTTGAAAGTTTAACTAAATTATTTCTTTGTAACACTGTACTCTACAATAACAATATAAGAAAACAACGTTATTATTTTTATTATTGTCATTATATTTGAAGAAAATTTTTATTACTATTATTATTTTTATTTATTAGTAGTAGTAGTTGTATTAGTTAAAGTATTAATTAGATTTTAATTTAATTGCGTTTAATGTTTGCTTAAGTCTTTTTTTTCTTGTTATTTTTATCCACTCCATTTTTAAGAGATGAGAGAAGGAAAAAATTGTTTCAACATTTCACGAGAAACTCGTTAATATTTGATAAGCAGAATTCAATGGAATAGACTTTAAAATGATCCTTTAAAATTTTAAATTCTAATGTGTACGCACACATATATATATATATATATATATATATATATATATATATATATATATATATATATATATATATATATATATATATATATATATATATATATATATATATATATATATATATATAATTTATGTATAGTATTTTATTGTACTTTTAATGCATTTTGTTAAAAATTTAGATTTTTTGCATTTGATTTAAATAACAACCAAATTTGAGTTTTTATTCCTGAATCTTATTTCCTGGCTCACTTCCTTCAATAGCTTTCTCAAAAGTATATCAATAGTTTGTTGTTCCCTGTTCTTGTATTTAGTTGAATTTTTTGTGTGTGATGAATTCAAACGAAAAAGTTCTATAATATTTGATGTAGACGACCACCTTCATCCTTTAAATCCATCACTAGAGGTGTTCCTCAGGAATATTTTCTATCCACAATTCTTTTTCTGCTTTTAATTACCACCTTTCTTTATATTGCTTAATAACTAATCCATTCCTATACATATCAGTCTACCTTCATTACTCTTTTCAATTTGAAGTTCATTCCACCCAATTAACTATTGCCAGGAAGGTAGCTAAGGAGTAGCTAACCTGATCTTTCTTGTTTTTAAAACGGGGGAAGAGAAAACATGGTCGTATTCAATCACTCAAAAACTCAACTCCTCCACCTCTACCTCTCTACTCGACACAACCTCCACACATTTACTAAGACATCTTCGAAAACACACAACTCAAGCCTTCATCTGTCCTTAATATTCATGTTATGTATTTTTCTCGTGATCTTTCTTGTAAAACTCACATTATTTCTCTTTCTAAACAAGCTTCTAACGAGGTCGCATGTTCTGAATCCCAATTGCTTACTCTTTATAGGAGAGTTT
>SEYY01009482.1:17500-20000 GCA_009176605.1 Armadillidium nasatum | reverse complement strand
ACAGTTAGTAAAATCATGCAAAATTTTTAATATTGTGAGTGTTAAAATTATTTTTATTTTTAATAAAAAAGTATTCCAAATATTTTCTTGAAATTGCAATATTTGCATTTTACAGAAATAATGCATTATTATTGATGTCTATTTCATGACCCTTTTCCATTTGATATTTATACAAGGATGAATTCTCGTCCATTGTTCTCGTTGTTGAAAAAATGTTCTTTCAAAATGAACGCTCTCTCCGACATATTTTAATGGGTAACTCTTGCAAAGAATTGTAAAAATACCGACTTTGTGTTCCTTTGTTGCAAAATGTTTTGCAAAAAAGAAACTTCTCTAACATTAGTTGAGATCGACGGAGTTGGCAAAATATCCGGAGGAAGAACCTTGTTTAAACTTTCAACAAATGCAGGAACGCCCAAAGACTTTATTAACCTTTACAAACCTTAGTGGAGAATAAAAACTCTTCTTGCATTAATCTATGCGGATTTAATGAAATACTGGAGATAGTATAACTTTGAAAAAAAAAACCATTATGTATATGAGAATTCTTCATCTAAGTAAGCAGAGCTACAAAAACGATAAACTCTCAGAAAAAAACCTCTTTACAATACCTTTCTTTGTCACCTTGAGTGAGATGAAAACCAATGAATGTAGCTATCCACATGAGCTTCCTTTCTGAAAATTTTAAAGTTAGAACGACTATTCCATTCTTTAATCACCAGCACATCTGAAAATGTTAATTGAAGTTCGTTTTCTATTTCTATTTCATTTACACCATTTTTATATAATTTGTTACGAGACTCTGATAGAGGGATGACAGAGTGTACTTCCGAAAAACTTGTCTCTGTTTTGATGTTTTATTTCCTTAGGTGTTACCCATTTTATATTTAAAATTTTATAGTACGCGATTATAGTTATATATATATATATATATATATATATATATATATATATAATATATATATATATATATATATATATATATATATATATATATATATATATATATATATATATATATATATATATATATATATATAAAATCATGTTTATTAGTGTGCGTATGTGAGATTTTGAGAAAGGAAAAATTTGAGAGAAGAGACGAAAAAGTTTTGAATGGTCGTAATTTATAGACGTAAAAAGAAATAAATCTCTCCTTTTTCACCTTATTCCTAATCGATTGATCAAAGGAAATTTGAGATATATAAAGACAAATGAGAATGGATTTATCAGCATTAATCTTCGAGCAAGTAAACGAGGAGGATTATCTCCACATTTTGCTTTATACAAACAGTTTATGTATATATCAGAATTGGGATCAAAATAATTGGGTATTTGAGTACATGTTTTGAAGTGTTTATGTGAACTTCATCTTCATACTCTATGCATACATACATGACTAGTATGTATGCATACAAGAGCACACTTATACATCAAGTTTACTCTGCTGTTATCAAAACGAGAGTGGTCAATAGCTCCAAGGTTCATCATTTTATATTAGCTAATTAGCTATTACAAGTTTTAGTGTTAGAATTCAAAATGAAAAGAATAAAGTGCAGATTCATTGACATAAGTTTGGGTAGGTGAAGAAGTAAGTGATAGAAAGTCATTATTGAAAAATATAAAGTTAAAGAGATACAGCAAGATGCCCGGATGAAGGATATATAAAAACGCAGATGAGAAAAAATATAAACTCAATAATTAGAAGAATTAGAAGTAAAGTCTAATATGTTATAGATTTTCTTCAAGACACTCAGGTTTAAGAGAAAGGAACTGATTAAGGATTGAGAATAATTAGAGGTATTCATTAGCTGAATTTGGAGAACAAGATAAAAGCCATTGACCTTTTGAGAGGGTATATATATATATATATATATATATATATATATATATATATATATATATATATATATATATAATATATATATATATATATATATATATATATATATATATATATATATATATATATATATATATATATATATATATATATATATATATATATATATATATATATATATATATATATATATATATATATATATATATATATATATATATATATATATATATATATATATTATCCTTCTAAAGAAGAAAATACCAAAAAAACTAAGAACTTTTACTAGATTTTTCTTACTTTATGATTAATTATATATAATGTTTATTTTATGAAGGTATTTTTTTTTTTAAACAAATCACCACCGAGTGTTAGATTATATATATATATATATATATATATATATATATATATATATATATATATATATATATATATATATATATATATATATATATATATATATATATATATATATATATATATATATATATATATAAAACCACTCCCGGGCAGAACCCTTTTCAAGGAGAGAGCATAATTAAAGAAGAAAAGAAAACCCATCCAGCCTAACGCAGATCTCTCAGATGGGCCCAGACTGAGAATTTAAAAAGAGGTAGGTTAAATACAGGAAGAAAAACGGATGAAGGTAGGGAG
>SEYY01009482.1:2500-5000 GCA_009176605.1 Armadillidium nasatum | reverse complement strand
ATATAATAATCCGATTTTTTTTTTAAATCGTTTTTCTACTTCTTAATGAAATTCTTCTTTAAAACTTTTGGTGCTGAGTTACTATACATGAGGCTTAAACAACTGGAAAATATTTGGATAATGTAAAGGAACAAATCCATGTGTTTACTTACACATACATCTACATGTGCGTGAAACTGAAAAGAGAAATGTAAGTTAATTAGACATTCATTTTTGACTAAGAATTGTCCATAGATAAAAAAGAGGAAAATATCTTTTTTTTTTAAAAAAAAGGATTTTATTTTTTTTTCAATCGTTTTATATCATTTTTTTTTAAAAAATTAAACATTTTATTTTAATAACATTATGATAGACTATTAATTAAACTGTGAAATATTCATTTCAGTTCAATATATTATATTAATATACATTAATTATATATATTAATATATCTATATATTAATTATATTAATTATATTAATAATTATAGTATATAATAATTATAGTAATTTATAAAAGAGAAAATTTAGCATTTTCTCAAATTATTCACAGGAACTAAAATTTATTTGATTAATTAAAAAGTAAAACATTTAATAACTAAATAAATTTATTTATTTTTTTTAAATTTTAATTTTTAAATAATAATAATAATAATAATAATAATAATAATAATAATAATAATAATAACTATAATTTCTAATTTCTGAAAAAGACAAATTACTGTAATTGATGAACTATTTCTTTTAATTTTCTAATAATAATAATAATAATAATAATAATAATAATTTAGTGTAAAGACACTTCGGTATAAAATATATTAATCAATGAGAAGATTACTTTTTAATGTAAACAAAAATTTACTAATTATCTAACTAATAACAAAATTAATAATAATAATAATAATAATAATAATAATAATAATAATAATAATAATAATAATAATAATAATAATAATAACTTATTGATATTAATAATACTAATTTATTAATTATTAGTATATTATTATCATTATTATTATTATTAACATTGTTTTTTATTATTATAACTACTTTTATTATTATTATTTTTGTTACTTATTATTATTAAGTAAATTTCGTTATAAGAAAAAAGGTGACTTTTTTAATTCATTACAATTTAAATAGAAAATTCATTTATTGCAAATACATTCATAAGCAAATTATCTAATCGATTCAGGAGAGTATATATATATATATATATATATATATATATATATATATATATATATATATATATATATATATATATATATATATATATATATATATATATATATATATATATATATATATATCCCAGTGTTCAAAAGTTATCTAAAATTAATCATTCAATAACATAACGAGCAAAGGAAGTTGTACCCGAAACGTCGACAGGTCAAAAGGTCGACACTTTCGCAAAAAATCTGTCGATCACTTCTCAGTTGAACTGTCTAGGATTTGGCCATACGTTAAAAAAAATTGTGACGACTGTTTGACCAGCATCGTATTTTTTTTTATATCGATACAATCGATATGTAAGCCTAAGTTTTTATTTTTATTATTATATTAATTATAAATATATTATTTTAATTTTTAATATATTATTTTAAAAAATGCATGGCACACGAACATAGAGCCCCTCGTACCCCTTTGACCCGTGAGTGGTTATGATATATGTCTATCGTTTTATTGTGTCGATGATTTGGACGAGTTATAAAAATATGTTGTAGACCCTTTGACCTTACCAAAACAAGTTATCTGCGCTTTGGACGAGTGACAAAAATTCGTTAGTGGCGTGTCGGCCATTTGACCTGTCGATTATTTTCCCTGTCGACGTTTTGGGGTAATCCCAGAATAGAGAATTTAAATTAAAAAAAAATTTTATTTATTTTTTATTTTTTATTTTATTTTTTTATTTTTTTATTTTTTTATTTTTTTATCTTTTTATTTTTTTTAGCTCATCTGACCATAATTGTTTGCGTTGAAAACTCGTCAAAAGAAAATAACAATTTTTCTTGACTCTTAGACTCTAATTACAGGTTATTTTACTTCGGTCTGAATTTACTCATCAAAGTCAGGCATTAATTGAAGAGACCGTCTTCTCTTTCGATTAAAAATGGTTATGAATTAAATGATTACAAAGAATAGATGAAGAAAGATTTTTTTTTTTAATGTAAATTTTTATATCTGCAAATAAAAAAAAAATGATTTGGGACGTAATTTAAGAAAGGTTTTTTTTTTTTTTTTTTTAACTTAATAAAATTTTTGTTTTTACTTAACTTAATAAAGAGGTCTCTCAAGAACACTACTGAAAGTTTGTTAAATATTTATCATTTTTCTCTAAAGCATATTTAAAATAAAGATTAATTGATAACCCTTCAACGTGACGATATTTTGTTCATCCCAAATTCTGAAACTTTTAAACCATGTTTTATCAATTAAGCGTAAAATGGTATTTTGTTTAACTAAGTACATTGAAATTCATTCTATCGAAATTAAGCATTCGGAATTGGTTTCCTTTGCCA
>SEYY01009481.1:0-15000 GCA_009176605.1 Armadillidium nasatum | reverse complement strand
AGTTTTTAAACTGAAGATATTTCGAATAAAAAAATCCCAATTAAATGCATTAAAAATCCAATGTGAAGAGGCGTGATTATTTCCTTGCTTTATTAAAGTTCTTTTTCAAATCGTAAATAATATTTTCATCAAATCAAACAAAGACCTTCGCTCTATTTTTCAGTCAGAATTTACAATCTATAATCTCTTTTTCGATTCAAGAACTTAAAAACAAAAACGATGATATTTTAGAACGATTAAATTAGATGTAAACAAAACAATGAAAATTTTAATAATAATTTTTATTTTGAATGTGAATTAATGAATTTATTGAAAAAAAACAAAGAGTAAACAAATAATACAGATTTATTTACAAGTAGAGAGTTTTGAATGAAGGTAAATTTTACGTAATTCAATTTGAATTTGAATTTCAAATATCTTTAAAATTTGAATAAATTGAACTCAACTATATATTATATATATATATATATATATATATATATATATATATATATATATATATATATATATATATATATATATATATATATATATATATATATATATATATATATATATATATATATATACACGAGGGTGAATCGAAAAGTAACATCTGTTCTGCCGTAAAATATCCTACACTACAGATAAGTTAATGAAACAAAGACTGAATGAAGTTCATAGCTTTATCCAAGAAATATATTTTTTTTTTTCTACGTAATCTTTTCAAACATCAATACATTTCTGCAAACGTTGAACCCTTCTCGAAACTTGATCTGTTTTCCGGAAGCAGTCTGCCACCGCTTTCTTCACCTTATCAGCTGAACCAAATCTCACTCCCCAGAGACTCTTTCAACTTTGGAAATAAATGAAAATCATTGGGGGCCAGATCAAGACTGTAGGGTGGTTGATCAATGATCTCGAAGTTCAAGCGTTGAAGCTTCTAAAGCGTCTGGGCACTGCAATGTGGTCGAGCATTATTATGATGCAGGAGGGAAACGTTATGTGTTTGGTATTATTCGATGAATGCGGCTCTTCCATTTCTGGAGAGTTTCACAATAACGATCGGAGTTTACAGTTGTACACTTCGGCAGATACTCCGAGTAGAGGAGTCCCTCCACATCCCAGAATTTTGTCAGTATGAATTTACCAACCAATAGTTGAGTCTTTAACTTTCGTAATCCAGGTGAGCTTGGGTGTTTGAATTCGTAGTGGTGGACCAACATTACGTCTCCGGTTACAATATTTTGAAGAAATTGCTCGCCCTCTCGACGATAACAGTTTAGAATTTCATTAGCAATATCGATCCATTGTTTCCTCATGTCTTTTGCCAGCTGCCTTGGCACCCAACGAACACATATTTTTGATGCTTTAAATCTCCAATTATTGTTTGAACACGCTATTTCGAAATTGCAGTCATGGAAGCAATTTCGGATTGTTTAATTCGTCGATTTCCCTGAATGTTAGTTAATTAGTGGTCACTATAAAGGGGTGGTGACTTCTCGGAGCATTATGAATTGACATTTCATCTTTATTGGAAAGAAATGCTTTACGGACCCATCGACGAACGTTGCCTACATCCATAGTGTTCGTTCCATACAACTCGAGCAAACAACGATGACTTTCAGCCGCATTCTGTACACCCTCGGCATGCAAAAATTCAATCACTGAACGTTGTTTCAACAAAGTATTACTATTAGCTTCCATTTTTCAATCACTGCACAATAATGAAACCAAAAAAAACAAAAAAAAAAAACTATAGTGTTAGCGTGTTAGATCTATTCTACAAGCGTTAATCTTTCGAACGCAGATCTGAGCATGTTTATACCTGTTTCCATTGTTTAGCAGTGAATCAAGAGTCGTTATTTTTCAGCCCGCCCTCATATATATATATATATATATATATATATATATATATATATATATATATATATATATATATATATATATATATATATATTAATATATATATATATATATATATATATATATATATATATATATATATATATATATATATATATATATATATATATATATATATATATATATATATATATATATATAGGGATGGAGCGATACCAAAATTTTTACTGATACCGATACCGATACCTAAAAATTACCAGATACCGATACCGATACCGATACCGATACCGGTATCGGAAAATATGCCGATACTACTACGATACCGATACCGATACTTTACTCTTATCCAAAAATTTTGCCGATACCGATACCGATACTGAAAAGGCCGATACCGATACCGATACCGATACCGGTATCGGAAAATATGCCGATACTTGCCGATACCGATACTTCACTCCATCCCTAATATATATATATATATATATATATATATATATATATATATATATATATATATATATATATATATATATATAATATATAATATATATGAAGAGAGAGAGGTTTCAATTAATGTAAAGTAAGTTTTATTTTAGAATAAAATCAAGATAATGTTAAGTGGGAGGGGGAAGGTGGTAGGTGGGAGGTAGAAGGTGGGAGGGTGTGAGAGATCTTGAGGGTAACTAGTTTCCAGGGAGAAAGAGTTCTTAGAATATTGTTGATTGTTATTATATACTCCTCTGATTAAAATCGTAGGAAAATCTATATATTTCAATATGTAAAGTATTAATTAACCCTTGAGGTTTCTCCAAGAAAAACTCATATTACCATTTTTATATCTGAGCCTACGTAGAAAATGGCGTCTTCGTATAAAGATAATAATAGTTCAATTCAATAATTCTTATTTTAAAAAGAAGAGATTTAACGAGATTTAAGCTCTTAAAATTTAACTCCTAGGATAATATGACCTAGAACTAATGTGACTCAATGACGACAGGGTCATTTTAATACCCTATATATAGGGTATTAAAATGACCCTGTCACTAACATCTAGATCGAGAAGACAGAACCGTGGATAGGTAAGTTTTTGGGCATATCGCTGAGTATCACTAGACGTTTGGGTAGTGCAGAAGAAAAACACATTTTTTTTACTGTAAAATATATTTTCACATTTTTAAAAAGAAGCTATATAAGGTTTACTAATAATCTGTAATAATCGGTATCGAATACTTTCTGAAGGTTCAAGTACATGGCATCAAAAGATTTGTAGCTATCTATATCATTTATCACCACATTTAAAAATCTAGTAAATTTGTTAAATATGTTCTATTTTTTTTTTCTAGAACAGTATTTAGGTTTATTGAGCAACTCGATCATCAAGATGCTTAATTAATATTTTTATTAATATTGCTTCAAAAAACTTTGTCAACTACAGAAATTGAACTAATTGGTCAGTTATTTGGATGCTTACGATCCCTTTTTAGAAAAAAAAAAAAGTTATATTAGCAATGGGCTCAACCAGTGAGAGGTGGTAAACTGTAAATAAAAAAAGAAAAAACCTGCAAATCATACCGTACTAATTACTCTTGTGAAAAAGAAGACAACATCAAGATAATAATAAAACTAAGAATAACAATTATAACTCATGTAATAATAATAATAATAATAATAATAATAATAATAATAATAATAATAATAATAATAATAATAATAATAACGTTGCTCTTCCATTATTTGATCTACCGAAAGCCAGAGATCTACCAATCTAGAACATTCATCTCCCTTTCTATTTCGTAAAAATTAAAATAATAACTTACATAGATTTATTTAATGAAAAACAAGAAACAAAATTTTAGAAAAAAATTTTTATGGATTATTTAATTAAGAACAAAATATTTAAAAAAAAATTTTTTTTCAGAAAAGCACTACCAGGTTTCCGCATCAGCGTCGAAGTAAATTTTAATTTTTTTTAGCTATTTCGGAGCTAAAAAAGGGAAAAAAAATTTACTTCTTTTTGTAAAATATTTTGTTTTTCCTAAATTAAAGCTACTTTTGGTATCATATTACATTTTTTCAAAATAATTTCTATAAATTACTTGAATTTCGCCAGGGTAGAAATATATATATATATATATATATATATATATATATATATATATATATATATATATATATATATATATATATATATATATATATATATATATATATATATATATATATATATATATAAGCTGAGCACTTAGCGTTGATTTACCCTTTAAGTCCTGGTTAGGTTAAGTCGAACTTGTTCGTTAGATCTAACAAACTAGTTCGGCTGAACCTAACCTGGACTTGACTGGTAAATGTACGCTAGCGGCCAGCGAATAGGCGTAACTTGCTAAATGCTGGCTCTCTCAAAGCATAAATAAAAAAAAATTAAAAAGCTTAGACGTGAAGAACAAGAAAAAATAATTTTTTAAAAAATATTCACTGATAAACTTGTCTAATGTCATTCAAAATCTCTGAAGATAAATCCAAAGATTTTTTATCACAAGTCGTTGGTAGATCACATATTGGAATAACTTGTTGGTAGATCAAATATTGGAAGAGCACCAATAATAAAAATAAATATAATATTGTCATCAATACCACAATTATAACTACTAAAATAATAATAATAATAATAATAATAATAATAATAATAATAATAATAATAATAATAATAATAATAATAGAGATAGATAGATAGATAGGTAGAATATACAAATAAATATACAGAACAAACGATTGAAAATTAATACTGCAACCAATTGTTATTAAAAAGATACAAATTATGCAAATAAGAATGGAGGTAATATATTTCCATTAATATATTCCGATTCGAATCAAATTTGAAAGTAATCGGCTTGGTGAATATCGCTTCAAATCTCACGTTTTCAGGAACGCGTTCATTATCAATATCTGATGAAAATGGATAAATATGGAATATTAAAACTCTCTGTATGTTTATTAAAGATAAAGTGATATACTACTAAACACACACACACACACAAACATATATATATATATATATATATATATATATATATATATATATATATATATATATATATATATATATATATATATTATATATATATATATATATATGTGTGTGTGTGTGTGTGTGTGTGTGTGTGTGTGTGTGTGTGTGTGTGTGTGTGTGTATGCGTGCGTGTGTGTGTCTGTGTCCATGTGTGTGTAGATTTTTCAACTATTTCTATTCTAAAATTTATGAAAAATTGAATTAAGACTATTAAATGGATGTAGTGCTTATTGTTCACAGCACACTGTCTCATATGAGTCAGAATTTCTCAAAGTTATTTCTATTCCATTTTTGAAATGAAATTATTTCAATATTAGGGTTCCATTTTGGAGAGGAGAAATGAAATAAATTTAATTAATATTTGTTTTCTCAATATCATGAGAGTATTTTATCACTTCAAATAAGTCCTCATGATGCCCACCAAAGCTTTGGATCTACAATATAACTTGAAAATACATGTGCAAAAAAAAAAAAATAATAAATAAAAAATTAGAAATCATAAGCACAAAGTATTCAATAAAGAAGAAAAACAAAGTTTTGAAATTCTTTGGCTTAAAAGTTTTCTGCATTCTTTGCAAAAACTCAAAATTTAATTTAATTTACTTGTGGAAGTTTGTCATGCTTCAAATCCTTATGTTCATAAAACTTCCATAAAATACACGCACAGGCACACAGTCACACATACATACATACACATACTCATACCACACACACACAAACATATACATGTACAGACACACACACACACACAAACATATACATGCACAGACAGACACACAGACACACACACACACACACATATATATATATATATATATATATATATATATATATATATATATATATATATATATATATATATATATATATATATATATATATATATATATATATATATATATAATATTATTTATTAATAGATATCGACCAAAGCAGAACATATGTTTCCAATTATCATTCTCAAATCCAAAATTATTGATACTAAATCTGCGTCCTATTTTCCAAAATAATATCCCTATTAAGATGCAAGTAGTATAATGCCAATATCGATGACTCGCCGGGGTGAGGCCCGAAGAGGTAACCTCGCGGGTCGGGGTAAGGCCGCGGGGGCCCCGCACCCTATAATTCGTCCTATCTTCCCCACTCCCCAAAATAACAATAATTAAAAATAAATATAATTAAAATAATTTAAAAAATAAAAATTAAAAGTAAATAAAAATAATAAAAATAATTAAAAATAATTACAAATAAATGAAATCTAAAAAATATAATTAAAAAAATTTAAAAAATAAAAATAATTAAAAGTAAATAAAAATAAAAATAATTAAAATTTTAAAAAAATAATTAAAAGTAATTATAAATAAATAAAAATAATTAAAAAGAATTAATGTCAGAAAAAATATATATCAACACTCCACCTCCCATCCCCTACCACACTCTCCATGATTTTTAATATGTAGAGGCACCCAAACAGGGAAGCTTCCTGTTCTCCAAGATGCGTAGTCCTATGTAAGGGTCACACACAAGGTTGGGACCCCTACCCACGTTAAAAATAAATGCTAAATTTATTTTTGCATGTACCCCAAGTGAAGGGCTTCCAAACTACGTTTAGGATGTTCATCTCCATCCTTGTTAAAACACTGGTTTGACCACTCCGCACGATCCAAACACTCGCCCGGTAATAAATAACCCGTCCGACGCTGTATATTATTATTATTTATTTTTTTTTTTTTTTTTTTTTTTTTTTTTTTTTTTTTTTTTTATTAAATATATTATTATTATTATTATTATTATTATTATTATTATTATTATTATTATTATTATTATTATTATTATTATTATTATTATTTAGGAATTCAGTGTCAGCTTTAGATTTTATATATATTTTACATTTTCCTTCCAATTCCCAAAAATTTTCTTTTAATATTCTTAATATAATTCTTGAGAACGACTTAAAGAGGCATAATTATATTTATTTTTTAACCGATTTCCCCCGTAAACCTTAGACGGACATCATCAGAGTTTGGAATCTTACAGATGAATGAATTTTTTTAAGTAAAAATTAAGATTATAAATTATGATATTAAGAAATATATCATATGTTTAGTTTGATTGACAGTACATTAAACTTAATGTTAATGTCTGGTTGGAAGTTTATAATATGGTATGCTTCAGCGATTTTTAATTTCTGCGCTTAACAAGAGGAGTAAAGAATTTTCAATAATTGTGATATGTCACATATTGTTGCTTTCCCATGCTCAGTACAAAAGTGCTCCTAAATTTTACTGGGCTTAATACGATGATGGTACGCCCTATCTGTTAATCTATTAGACGTGTAACCAATATACATCGACGTACAGTTATACTCGGGACAAGCAAAGTGGTACACGACATTATGATTAGCAGAAACGGTATCTTTTGTAAGAAAGCAAGAAGAAAGCGGTCTGCTTTTATGATATTGTTTAACTATTAATTTTTAATTGCTTGTGGCAGTCAATAATTCCACGCAGGCAATTTTTTTTATCTTTATCAAAATCAGCTATATTTGAAATTATAAAATAAAAGTTAATTTTATCAGTTATTGATAGTATTTTCCAGATTTTTAAAAAGTTTGGTAATGGTTATGCTATTAGTTTTTCTGCTATAGTGGGTGGTTACAGTTGATCAAGTTTCTTTTGATCCTCTTAATTCAACATCAAATGATTCCCAATCAGTGCACAATTTAAAAATTCTATATATATAAGCATTTTAATAATCGAATGACATATTTCTGGGGAATAGGAGTAGGAGTTGTAATTAAGATTTAGGCAGTTATCAGTTTGGCTTGACATGTATGCCCATAGAAAGGGTTCCATCATCAACAATTTTGATTTTTAAATCTAAAAAGCTGACTATTATTTAAAGATGTTTCAGAAGTAAAATTTAGACATGATAAATCTTGTAAGCGGTTGATGAATTGAAAAATATCATTACGGTTCCTAAAAATGGTAGCGATATCATTAACATATCTTGAATGAATGGTTGAATGTTATTTTCCTCTATGATTATGTTTTCAAATTCAGATATATTAAAATCTGCGAACTTAGGACCCAGAGGAGACCCCATAGCAACGCTATCTTTTTGTAGAAAGAGACCGTCTTCAAATTTGAAAGGTGTTTATGTACAACATATTAATAGTATAATAATAATTCAATAATTAATATTATTATTATTATAATAATTAATACCATACCCTCTCTGAATTCTAAGCCCACTGAAATTATGTCCCCCCATTATTGCGGTCCTTTCTTTTCCTTATATTAAATTTACACGAAGCTGTTCCATTCGTGAATGGATAATGATTACTTTCTACATCTCTTATATACACACGCATTGAACCAAACTGAGCTTTACTTATAGGCAGATAAAGAACATTTAGAAATGCAATAACAGAGTTTTTAGAAAAATGAACTACGCTTAACAAAAGGGCTTTTGCATTCCCCACATATTGGTGCTCCACGACATCGGGATATATGTATGCTATACTTGGTGACTGGAACAGCTTGCGTGTGTTACACATGAACACCATTATTTTTAACATCTCTCGTTTCCAATTATCAATATACACGAGCACACGCTTTATCGCTGATACTGACGGTTTAAAATGCAACTACTGAACCAATTTCCACAGTGAAGGATTTGTTTTTCCGTCATTTAAATTTCAATTTTTTGCTGTTGATCTTACTGTTGATATATCTCATAATCATCGTTAGGTACTTTAGTAGCTTCAAATGTCAAATCTTTACACATAGGAAAAGTTAACATTTTGGCTTTTAAATGTCTAAAAATGTCAGTTAATAATCTGTATAGTCCTCATTTTACAGTAACACTAATAATAATAATTTCCATTTCAGTGGGTCAAGAATAAAAGATATTTTTCATTATTCATATTCAATGTTCTTTTTAACAAACTTACTATTTCTCATATACCAAAAATTGTTCGGGTCGAAATTATATTTTCAATTATTATTCCTGCGTCAATAATAATTTCACTTAAACCAACTTCATACATTTCTCTTTCAAGATAAACATTCTGCATCAACTCTGTGGTGAAATCAGACACCTTATTAACAGGATTTAAATCCATAGATGCTGAAGAGGGAAGTGTAAGATAAAAATGATCTTCAATCTCCATGATATTGGTTAAGAATGACTAAAAAATTTTAATATCACTGAATTTTATACAACTATTGAATTTGTCAGGGTATCTATCCTATCCATTTCACAAGATACTGCTTATTTTTACCTTTACCTTTAATGCCAATTATTTTTTCTATTTTATATACATTTCATCAAACAATTTTTTTGTGTTACTTGTTTATAGAATCCCTCTTTTATTTGTTCACTATCCAGATCTTTTAGATAATATAATTTAAGTCCTTCTGACAGATTATATTTTAAAAAACTTCTTTCGACAAACCTGCTTAATGCTCTTTCTGGAAATTTTCATCAGATCTAGACATTCTCACGTAGTCACCAACTTTAATTCCTAAATTTTCTCTTATTTCATTGATCACCCGTTTATTTGTAGAGAATTTCGTATTTAACATTTAAAGATGTGTTTTATTAATTGTTCTATAATATGAACGGTTATAAGAATAGGCTAAGGTACGTATTTAAATGTATTCATTTTTGCAAAATATATGTGCATTCTTTCTTGTATTGTTCTTTGTACTCTTTCCACTATAGCATCTTTATTCATAGAAAAAGTATCGTAATAACGTATATCATACTTTATAACAATCTCTTGAAATTCTTGACCTAAAAATTCTGAACCTGTCCACATCCTAAAAGGATATCATTTATCATTATTCAGAATTTCTGTTACGCTTCAGCAACAGTGATTGTTTTACCCTTTAAAGCTTTCAACTATAAACACCTTGAATATACATCAATAACGATATATATATATATATATATATATATATATATATATATATATATATATATATATATATATATATATATATATATATATATATATATATATATATATAATATATATATATATATATATATATATAGAAACCCATCATTATAAGCACTATATTTCACCATATATGTTAAATCTAATCTCTAAACATAATCAACATGGTGAGCTATAGTTTTTCGAGTTTTAAATTTTCTACGTACTTTGTTTATGAAAAGTAAACGCTGCTTCGCCTTCCAAAAACTGCTTCAAATCTTTTTTATTGGTTTGTGAAAACTGTGCAGCAAACTTTGAAAAATCTCCGTAGCTATAGAGATGTTTAATGTGAAAATAAAACTTGTTAGCCACCTTCTTAGCATCCATATATGTATATATATATATATATATATATATATATATATATATATATATATATATATATATATATATATATATATATATATATATATATATATATATATATATATATATATATCAGGCTATGAAAACAAGAGTACGCAAACAGAAAATTTAAGAACATTTTTATTATTAAAACTGCATAATTTTAAATTAGTCTGTACATGAGTATTTATATAAAGTACATAAAAGTTATTATTTTTAAAATTAAATACATAAAATATTTTTAAAAAGTGTATGTTTCTAAAAATTTCTTGAAACACAATTACAGACATTTTAAAAAATATTACCTCATTGTACCCATGGGTTCGGAAAACTTAGAAGTTGCCTTGTAGTTTCCTGAAAAATTGGTCAGTGGGCAGTTTCCAAGCACTGACGATTACATTGAGGAAGTGGAAACAAAATATTTCGGTGTAACGTAGTCTGCGTTCTTCCTCCCCAAGATTAGTACATTCCAGCTTTACTCAGTATGTTTGATGACCGAACTGTGTCCATATTATGTAAAACATGTGTTAAAAAAGGTATGGACGGTCATTGTGCTCACACAGAAAGACAAACCAATTTTTGGTGTTTACATAACATCGGAACTCAAATTAATCGTGGATGAAAGATACAAGATCTTGAAAATTTATGAGGTATGGGTCTTCGAGCAAATGTGTAGTCTTTTACCGAATACGGGGAACTTAGATGTAGAGAAGTGACGGCTATGGCTATTCAACAAATTAAGAACCCTGAAGGTACTCAGATATTACATAATTCAACATATGACAAAGACGTTTCCTCAAAACCTAATGTTATTACCACAGAAAAACACCTTGAATTTAATGCTCCTTCCCCTACTTTTAGAAATGATAAAATGGATGAAGTTACAACAACTAAGGGGAGGGAAAAGTTAATAGGACCTTCACAAAAAAGCGCACTTATTAAAAAATACAGCGGGCACCATACCCTTTGGATATAAAAGAAACCTCCCTAAGAGTATACGAACTCTAGATCAGAGAGGTGAGATGTGTGTCGAGAAGAGAGTCAGAGTTCAGAGTAGTGATAGTAAAGAGAGAGAGGCACAGTCGACGAGACTCCACCTTCTCTGTGTGGAACCACCCCAGATGTGCGAAGCATACTCCATACAGGGGCGAACAACACCCCTATACAGAGCAAGCAGCTGGGGTGGCGTGAAGTAATTCTGAAGGCGCCTCAGAACACCCAACCTCTTAGAAGCTTGTTTAGAAAGAGAAGTAATGTGATCTTTCCAAGAAAGATCACGAGAAAAAGAAACACCAAGAATATTAAGAACAGATGAAGGCTATAGTTGTGTGTTTTCGAAGATTGTGTCGTGTGGAGAGATGAAGGAATTGAGTTTTTGAGGCATTGAAAACAACCATGTTTTCTCTGCCCCAATTTGAAATACGTGAAAGATCAGAGGTTAGTTGCTCCAAGGCTACCCTTCTCGAGTCTATCAACTGCTGTTGGGTGGGACGTTTTTCAAACTGGAAGGAATAATGAAGGGTGGAGTCATCAGCATAGGAGTGGATAGGAGATGAGGTAATAGAGAGAAGGTCATTAATGAAAAGTAGAAAAAGTGTTGGGGATAGGACAGAACCCTGAGGAACACCACTATTAATAGATTTAAAGGAATGAACGGTGGCTGTCTACAACAGCTGCTATAGAACGACCGGAAAGGAAATTAGTGAGAAGATCACAGAGAGAAGGATTGATACCGAAAGAGGGAAGTTTAGAAATCAAAGCTTTGTGCCAGACTCTATCGAAGGCTTTCGATATGTCCAGCGCCACAGCAAAAGATTCACCGAAATGCCGAAGAGCGGAGGACCAAGAGTCAGAGAGAAGGGAAAGAAGATCACCAGTAGAGCGTTTCTTACGAAAGCCATACTGGCGATCTGAGATAAGATTAGAAGAATTGAGATGTTTCCAAATCTTCCTGTTAAGGATAGATTCGAAAAAAATTAGAAGAACGGAGGTCAAAGAAATAGGACGGTAGTTGGAGGGTTGAGAGGGGTCCCCCCTCTTCGGCACAGGCTGAATGAGCGCACGTTTCCAGCAAGAAGGGAAGGTTGAAGTAGAAAGGCAAAGACGAAATAGTTTACCGAGGCACGGTGCAAGCTCGGAAGCACAAGTTTTGAGAACCACAGGAGGAATACCATCGGGACCGTACGCCTTCTTAGTATTAAGCTCAGAGAGGGCAGAAATAACATCTTTAGAAGAAATTCTAATTTTATTCAGCATTGAGTTAGAGGGGGTTGAAGTTGGAGGAATAGCTCCGGAATCGTCTAAGGTTGAATTAGAGGCAAAAGTTTGAGCAAAGAGTTCAGCTTTAGAAGAAGGTAAAACAGCAGTTGTGACGTCGGAAGATATTAAAGGAGGGAAAGAGGAAGAAGCAAAGTTAGAGTTGACATTTTTTGCAAAATGCCAGAAAGAACGTGAAGAAGAGGAACCAGAAAGATTATTGCATTTTCTACGGAGAAAGGAGTTTTTAGTGTTACGAAGGATAGATTTTGCACGATTCCGGAATGAAATATAAGTAGCGTGAGTTTCTGGAGTTTGAAGACGACGGTAATCCCTGAAGGCAGCATCCCTACGGCGGATAGCGCGAGAACAAGCAGAGTTAAACCAAGGTTTGTTAGGTTTAGTAGAAGGGAAAGAATATGGAATGTACGCCTCCATCCCAGAGAGAATCACCTCGGTAATGCGTTCTTCACACTCAGAGGGACCCCTCCCACGGAAGCAATAATCATTCCACGGGAAATCGAAAAAGTACGACCGCAAGTCCGACCAGCTTGCGGCACCAAAGAGCCACAAACGTTTCCTTTCAATAGAAGGGGGTCTTTCCTGCGGAAGACTTGGAGATAGAAGAAGATACAGAGATAAGAAGGTGATCGGAGGAACCCAGAGGAGGAAAGAGCTTAACAGTATAAGGAGAAGGATTAGAGTTAGGAAAGTTAGAATGTTGGGAAAAGAGATCAGGAACAAGTAAGGAGCTGCACCAACTGTATCAGTCGTTTTGGATAGCGAAATGGAAGGCAGTTCACCAGCTGTATCATGAGAACTAGAAGAAAGCCATTGGCGGTGGTGAACATTTAAATCACCTAATATGATGATTTCAGTGAAAGGAGAAGAAGAGAGAATATGCTCTATTTTGGAGTTTAAATAGTCGAAGAATTTAGGATAGTCAGTAGAATTAGGAGATAAATAAACAGAACAAATGAATTTAGTTGTAGAATGGCAAGAGAGCCTAAGCCATAAGGTGGAAAATTCGGAAGACTCCAAATTAGAGACACGAGAACAAACGACATCGTTGCGCACATATGCACAACAACCGCCTTTGGCTGAAAATTGAGGATAGAGACAGTAGGAGGACACAGAATAGGGTTTGCTGTCGGAACGCTCAAACATCTGAGTTTCGGTCAAGAATAAGAGGTGAGGTCTAGGAGAAGAGATGTGATGTTCAACAAAGTGGAAATTAGAGTGCAGACCGCGAATGTTGCAGAAATTAATGAAAAAAATAGACCGTGCATCAGGACAAGCCGGCGGTGTCTTGGTGGCACCGACCCCATCACCGGAGGCCACCAACTCCCAAGTGGTGATGGGGGAAGAGGTGGATGAGGGGCTATGTTTGGAAGCCGCCCCCCGTGGCTTCTCCGAGGCAACTTCTTTTGAGGCCATCATTTAGTTTTTTTAATTTTTTTTAAATGGTGTCTGTATTAATGTTGTGTGTGTGCGCGAAGGAGAATTTACTCCGATTTAGAAGAAGGTGAGCGTGAAATGGAACGAACCATTGAGCACCGGGATGAGATGGGAAGTATCCTTAACATCCCAATTATATATCATATTATATATATATATATATATATATATATATATATATATATATATATATATATATATAAAAAAAAAAAAAAAAAAAAAAAAAAAAAAAAAAAAAAAAAAAAAAAAAAAAAAAAAATTAAGTAAAAAAAAAAAATAATTAATAATAATAATTAATAATAATAATAATAATAATAATAATAATAATAATAATAATAAATAATAATAATAATAATAATAATTAAATAATATAATAATAATAATATTTAATATTTTTAAATTATATAATAATATATATATTAATATAATGGAGATTAAAGTATAGAAACTAATAAGTATATATAATGTAAATTCTTTTAGCTTTATACATTTCCGTAAATAATATCTAAGCTTAATGCACAGGTGTTCGCAATATCAATTGTTTTAAGGCCTAAAATCACCTTTGTGACCTAAACGAAATTAAGTTTAAACTTGGCTTTAACAGCCACATATTCTATTGAAGAAATAAAAATATAAGAACTTTTCAGAAAATTAGAAGAATAATATATTATAATAATTAAAAATTATATAAAAATTTAATAATAAAAAAATATAAATTAATAAGAATAATAATATAATAATAATAATATAATAATAATAATAATAATAATAATAGTTATAACAATAATAATACACAGCAGCGGACTGGATTATTTATAATTATTTTAATTTCAATTATTCTAATTAATTCTATTGATATTAATCATTTATAGTTTTGGAAGAAGAGAGAGAGGGAGGGAGTAGATGAAGTTGGAGGTAGAAGGTCAGACACAGGGCACCTAATAGGGATGGGAGTCATCCACTGGGGCCTCACCCCACAATCCCAGGGTCCACGACATTGATGCTCTACTACTTAAACAGTAAA
>SEYY01009480.1:0-21606 GCA_009176605.1 Armadillidium nasatum | reverse complement strand
TGTTAGCCCCTTTCCTGTTTCCAACACTTCTTAGAGCTACTTTAAATTCACTAAATGTCATGCTCTTCCCTTTCTGAATTAACATCAGAAGGTTTGAAAAGGTTCTGTACCCTGAAGGTAGGCCTTTCCTATAAGTAAACTATCGCTTACAGTTTCACCAGCTGATTTCAAAAATGTAGCTGCAGTCTCTCTCTGCCCTTAAAATGTAATCAGTAACACCATCACATCCTAATTTCAATGAGGTTAACTCTGTATACAAATTAAGCCATAATTCTAGGCTTACTACTACCCAAATAGTGGTCACAAAATTATTTTCAAGGCCTTCTTACTATCATCCTTAGTATCTCTTATTATAGGGGAATAAACTTCTATCATCTAGAACTAACACTAACTCTGCAAAAACTTTTGCATTATCATCGCTATCAACATCTGCGGTAGAATCATTTAACAAATTTTGCAGCCTTAAATATCCTACGATTTTAACTTCCTACAACTCATATTTTCTACATCACCATCGAAATATAAACGCCTAGGCCTTTATTTACATGTGTATCATATAGTACAACAGCGAGATACAATGAGATTTCAAATATTATCACATGGGTAGTCTACATAATGGAACATACTCTTTACTAAATGATAAAGAAAATATTCATACATTATTAATAGTAAATATACTTTAGATTAACTCTAACACCTTAGATAAGGGAATTCAACTGTTAATTTATTACTTTAAGAACAGCAATTTTTGTCTTGTCTTCTGTTCAAGTGAAAGGATGTCAAATGTGACAAGTTCTTCTTCTGATGGTTTACTTCTACAATTTCATCACTTTACAAGTTTTCTACAACTATTGTCCTTTAAGTTTAACTGTATTTGGGTCACAATGAAAAATCAAGTATGTCTTAATTTTATCTTTCACTTCAGGTAATCACAATCATTAAATTAGTTATGCTGTGAAATGTAGCATCAGTTTTGTTTTCAATTTTGCTCCTGTCCATAACTCCCTTTCTCAAAAGCATCTCTATTCTCCGCCTTTGGGAATTGTTGAGTCTTGAGTACAGGGAGCACCAGTAAATTTCAGTTTGTGTGTGTAAGCATGTGTTTTTTTAAGCATCCTTTGCGATTACATTTATAGGAACAGTCAGAACATTTGAATAATTTTACATTTGTGTGTCTAAGCATGTGTCTTATTAAGGTTCCTTTGCGATTACTTCCATAGGAACAGTCGGAACATTTAAATAATTTTACATTCGTGTGTGTAAGCATGTGTCTTAGTAATGTTCCTTTTTGATTACCTACATAGGAGCAGTCAGAACATTTAAATAATTTTACATTTGCATGAGTAATCATGTGTTTATTTAAGCTTCTTTTCTGATTACATTCATAGGAGCAAGAAGAACACCTAAATAATTTCCTTTCTGCGTGTGAAAGCATGTGTCTTTTCAAGTTTGATTTCCATGTACATTCAAAGGAACAGTCAGAACATTTAAATAATTTTACATTTTTATGTGTAAGCAAGTGTTTTTTAAAGCTTCTTTCCTCATTACATTTAAAGGAACAATAAGAACATTTAAATTTCCAATTTGTGTGTGAAAGCATGTGTCTTTTTAAGTTTGATTTCCATTTACATTCATAGGAGCAGTCAGAACATTTAAATAATTTTACATTTGTATGTGTAAGCATGTGCATTTTTAAGTTTCCTTTATAACTGCATTCATAGGAGCAGTCAGAACATTTAAATGACCTTATATTGTGATGACTTAGCATATGTCTTCTTAAGTTTGGTATGAATTTACACTGAAAATTGCATTGGCCGCATTTTAACCTTGCTTTACTGTGTGTTTTTAAATAAGTCTTCAATTCATCTTTGTTTTGAAAACGAAAATTACAATGTCCACTACTGAGGTTTTCCAGATGATTATTCTTAAGTACTTTTTTGATGCATTACTTCCTTCTGAAGTGTTCTTGAAGTACTCTTCATATTAGAACCTTTTCCTCCTTCTGCAGCATTGCTGATGGGGCTCTGTGTAAAACAATAAATGAAAATAGTAAAAATGTAGAAAGAATTAAAATACTTTAATATCTTAAATGTAAAATTATTATTATAATTACAACAATTTCAACATTTTAAATTTCCATTTAACGAAAATAAATATATTTTGTTACTCTAAGAAAACCAATGAATTTAAATACGAGTTTTCATGTTTTCATTACTTATTAAATTCATTCTTAAAAAAAAAAAAAAAAAAAAAAAAAAAAAAAAAAAAAAAAATTCAGTGAAAACTTAAGTTCATAATTCTCTAAGGGAATTTTTTGGCCAAGTTTTCCTACTCAAAAAACCTGTTCCTCCAAAGTTCAATAAATAAAAGCAGATTTTCAATCACAGTATAAATAATATATATTTATACTTCGTTTGAAAGTAGGTGTTACAAAGATATTAAATTGAATCATTCGATGCTTTAAAAGTTACATTAAACTTGAACTACTTTCAAATTTGATGTCAAAAGATGTAAGCAAAGAACTAAACCAAGAAGAGACTAAATATAGATATAAAGTACTATTCATAAGTTAATAAAATGTGGTTGTTTGAGAATCGTTTTTGACATCACAACAAGTGTAGGAAATAATGACCATTAGCATCAAGGCATTTCTGCATACGTTTTTCTATGTTACTAAAGGATACAGCCAAAGTCCTTCAAATGAACCGTTCTTCAAAGAAGGATTCAAGTTCATACATTCTGATGTGCGGCAAGTGGCGCGACCTCTCATGACACTACCTCACTTCGCTTCTAACACACCAAGGTTTATTCCTAGCAAATTTTTTTTAACTTATGACAGTACTTTGATATCTATAAGAGTATATTTGGGGCCGAGACCGAGTGGGACACATATATATATATATATATATATATATATATATATATATATATATATATATATATATATATATATATATATATATATATATATATATATATATATATATATATATATATATATATATATATATATATATATATATATATATATATATATATATATATATATATATATATATATATATATATATCCTCCGGTGGGGAAGGGCTAGAGGCCTACTAATTTCCACCGGAGTTGGGAAAGTCCTATCCTAGTCATTACAGGCCAACGTGTCCAGACACAGAGCGCTTGAAAAGTATGCAAGTCAAAGGAAGTTTGGGAAAACAGATAAAGGGATGTGTTCCAGACTTTACCAGTATATTAAATGTAAGATTGAGCATAGCGGTTAATTCTGAGGTCAGAGAGTTGGACAGAGAACGGATGAGGCTGTGTAAAAAGGCGTGTTTCACGAGCTCTTCTCAACGGAGAAGAGTGATGCAATAATTTAAAATACGTGAAAGATCAGAGGTTAGTTGCTCCAAGGCTACCCTCATTGTGTCTTTTAACTACTGCTGGGAGGGACGTCTTTCAAACTGAAAAGAGTAATGAAGGATGGAGTCATCGGCATAGGAGAGGATAGGTGATGAAGTAACAGAGATAAGGTCATTAATGAAAAGTAGAAAAAGGAACACCACTATTAATAGATTTAAAGGAAGAACGATGGCCGTCTACAACAACTGCAATTATGTACCGACCATGGCCCCGGTCCTGGCCTGGGTAATAATCAAGCAAAACCGGAATGATTAATTGCAAATTATACTTATTAATGGTGGATTAAATAAAAGAATATAAGAAAAGTAAGATTTTAATTCCATTATCCCTTCCTTACATATTTAGTGGGGCAAAATGAATGCAACATAAAAGAGGAAACAAACAATTCATTCACTTAAATCACTATTCACTATCAGAATCTTTTTGAACATTTACATCATAAGTTTTAGAATTTGATGGAGTGAAATGTTCAGGAACAGAAGACATGAAATTGAATGTTACTGCTCTAAGTTTATGTTTTAAAAACAATAACATTTCTACATTCTTTGGCAATAGTTTGATTCTATTTTTTTGAATTAATTTCCCTACTTTGAATTCTCTTTCACTGGCGCTGGAGTTGCTGGTGGGCATAAATATACTATTGCTAGTGTTGCTAGTGAGGGGAGATCATTCTAGTTCGACTCCCTAAAGTCAATAGTCATCGTTGATGTCAATATTTTATACTTTAATGTATTTATTCAACTCAGTCAGAGGAGACTCGGTTAAATTCGGTCATAATCCCGTACTGGCTTCTGAATCATCGGAGTTCGCAAGGACAACATCCCAAGAAGATGAATATCCAGAAGATTTACTTTCCTAAAAGTTTTTAACATTTTCATTAACTGAAGTCTTTAAAACTTAATTTACTATCACCAGTAATTTAATGATGAAACTAGTACTATTAACTATTATATTTACCTCATTAGACTGCAATGGACATATTTCTATATCGTATCAGTATTGAAATTGAATTTTTATTATACAAAATTTTTTTTTTAAATTCTGAAAAAATGCATATAATCATTAATTTAAGTGAATGTTTTCCATCTACTTAAAATTAAATTAATCTCAATTAAAATTATATCTAATTTTCTTAAACTAAAATTTCAGTGCTTTTGACCTCTTTACAAATTTTAGGCAACCCCGGTCGTAGCTGCAATAGAACGATCGGAAAGGAAATTAGAGAGAAGGTCACAGAGAGAAGTATAGATACCAAAAGAGCTAAGTTTAGAAATCAAAGCTTTGTGCCAGACTCTATCGAAAGCTTTCGGTATGTCTAGCGCAAAAGAGCGGAGGACCAAGTGTCAGAGAGAAGGGAAAGAAGATCATCAGTTGAGCGTTTCTTACGAAAGTCATACTATGCGATCAGAGATAAGATTAGAAGAATTGAGGTGTTTCTAAATCTTCCTGTTAAGGATAGATTCGAAAACTTTAGACATAACGGAACGGAGGTTAAAGAAATATAACGATAGTTAGAGGGTTGAGAGGTATCCTCTTTTTCGACACAGGCTAAATGTGGGCATGTTTCCAGTAATAATAGAAGGATGAAGTAGAAAGACAGAAACGAAACAGTTTACCAAGGCAGGGTGCCAGCTCGGAAGCACAAGTTTTGAGAACCACAGGAGGAATACCTTCAGGACCGTACGCCTTCTTAGAGAGATCAGAAATGACGTCTTTAAAAGAAATTATGATTTTAGGCATGATTCGAGGGGCTGAAGGAGTTAAAGGTCCGGAATCGTCTAAGGTTGTATATATATATATATATATATATATATATATATATATATATATATATATATATATATATATATATATATATATATATATATATATATATATATATATATATATATATATATATATATATATATATATATATATATATATATATATATATATATATATATATATATATATATATTCAACTTTTGACAGGCAGAAAGAGATTGGAGAGAGCGGGAGAGTTGATAAGATGAAAAGCTCTAGACTCCACCTTGTCGAGGAGAGTTGAGTAAGTGGAATCACCCCAGATATGTGGGGTGTACTCAATACATGGGCGAACAACACTCCTATAAAGAGAATGGAACTTGGATGCTGTAAAAAAAAAAAAAATCACGAAGGCCCCTCAGAACACCCAACCTCTTAGAAGCTTACTTAGAAAGAGAAATAATGTGATCCTTCCAATAAAGATCAAGAGAGAGAGAAAACACCGAGAATATTAAGGACAGAAGAAGGCTTTAGTTGTGTGTTTTCGAAGATGTTATAGTTGTGTGGAAGGGTCAAAGCTTCTAGCGCACTGGGCCTTTTGGAGATTGAAAGTGAGGAAAAGGAAAAAGGTTGAGGTTTTCGAAATATAGGGTCTGAGAGCGGTGTGTGGTATAAGTAGAAGGGAGAGGCTCGGGAATGTTAGAATAAGGCAGACGAGTAGTTGGAGGAGTTTGGTTGGGAGAGCTGAACAAAGTACGCTGAGGTGATTTAGATATGTTTGTATGATGAATGAGGAGAGATTGACAAAAAAGGTGTTCGTTTCAAATGTGGTGGGTAAAAGAGGTAGGTGGGGACAGAAGGGAGGTTGGATGAGCGTGATCAAGGAGATATTGAGGAACAGATGGTTAAGCTTGGGAAGTAGTGTGTGCGGTTGACGGAAGATAGAAGTGAGTGGAAAAGAGTGGCCAGTTTATGAATGTTAGGAAGGATTGTGCCTTATGGCAGACACTACCCTAAGATTAAGAAATATACAGTTACAATTATAATCATTAAATTGTTTTCAACTTTTTTTTTTTTATGACTTACAAAATCTTAACTAATATAATGGCTTTTAAACATTTTTTTTTGTACCTGATTTTGATACATGCCACAAATATTGTCAAAAGGTTCGTCATTCGTTGTGTCCTTCTCAAAATCCAAAGGATCCTCTTTTACTTCAATGATCCTCTTTTACTTCAATTTCTTCCTCTACATCAAATGGCTCTTCTTTTACATCAATGTTCTCCTCTTCAACATCAAATGGCTCTTCTTTTACTTCAATTTCATTTTTCACATCGATGGATCCAAAACAATTTCTCTCCTGTTCAAAATATTTTATAAGACTCAATATTTTCCACATAGATAAAATACTATTATTAAAACTATTGCTTACTACTACTACTAATACATTTATTACTTAAGGTGCAAAGCTTCTACTGCACTGGGCTGCGTCTGACTCTTTCCAACAGCTCCTATCTTGAGTTTTCTTCCTGGCTTCACCCTAACTCCATCCCATCGTCTTTAGATTCGCTTTTATAGTTCTTCTCCATGTTCCCGTAGGTCTTTTTCCTCTCTGTCCACACGGTGTCTATTTCACAGTCTCCTTCCTCACCTCATTCTCTTCTCTCCACAAATGTCCACAGTAGGTAAATCTTCTTCTAAATACTTTCATTCAAATCTGTTACTTGTCTTTTCGTTTCTAACTCCTTGTTGCTTATAATTCACAGCCTGAATATCTGCATCAATCTTCACAAAAACTTGTTTTCAAATACTCTAAGTTTCTTCATATCATCTCCTCTAGGCTTCATTTTCGTATCTATACAGCAATACCGATCTTATATTGCTAATATATAGTTTAATTTTAGTCTTGATCTCAACACTTTTGGTCCTTCCAATATCTTGTTTAATTCTTCTCTTAATATCCTCCCGTTCTTGTCAACTTTGTCTTACCTTTCTTGCCTTCTTTATTTCTCTCTCTCTTTCTCTTAATATGTTTTTCCTTCAGATCCTACCATTCTCATCAAGTTAAAACGTTGCTGATAAATATGCATCCCTCTCTGACTCCACTTTTTACCCCAAATGCAAATATTTTATTTGCATTCCAAGACATGTGAAAATAGCACTACGATGAAATCGATGCTAAAGCAAAGAATTCTTGGCATTATGTATACCTGCTACAATAAATTATCAAACACCAAGTTTAATATATTAATAAAAAAGAAATGAAACTTATGATGGCAAAGCAATATGATGCAGCAGAGAGTTCATTTGCCAATCCCTGGTTTTGAGGAATAGATATCATAACTGTTAAACAAGACTAACTCGAAAACAGGAAATGGCACAAATCGAATCCCTTTTTGATTCTGTGCATGTTAAGTATATTTAAAAAAAAAAAAAAAAAAAAAAATTCCAGTCTCAACCTATACTAGGCACATCACTAAAGGGTTTGCAAGTTTGCAACAGTTTATTAAATTTTGATTGGTTAATAAGATTTGATTTTGTTAAGTCAATACAACAACAAAAAAGCAAGAAAAACAATAATAATAATAATAATAATAATAATAATAATAATAATAATAATAATAATAATAATAATTTTTCTCATACCTCAATTTCTTCCAGTGTTGAAAGTTGCTCTAAGTGAATGTTACTTTCTTTATTATTTTTCGCTACTTTCAAAAAGTTCAACCTTGATTTCTGCCTCGTATTTCATATCCATAATTATTAAAAATGTTTTTAACTCAAAATGTCTTCGAAAGACAAATAATTTTTGCTTACTGAAAAAAAAAAAAATTTATTTTGTAAATCAGAATTTACTTATAAGGTAAAAGTAAATACAATCTTAATTCTTTGAAAACTCATTTTAATATATATATATATATATATATATATATATATATATATATATATAATATATATATATATATATATATATATATATATATATATATATATTATATATATATATATATATAATAATAATAATAAAAAAAAAAAAAAAAAAAAAAAAAAAAAAAAACTCTACTCATGTTTATTTGTGATTATTTTTAATACCCAGCTATACACAATAGTCCAGCCAATATTTCTTAGTAGAGATTATGCTTACCGTAAAATAAGGTAATTGAGAACTATTCTGAACTGTTGAAGAACTATTGAGTGAGAACTATTTTTGAACAATTTTATTAAACAAAGTTTTGAGGAAAACTTGAAGGTTTTATTTTACAGGAACTTTTTTTGTGTATAAATTTATACTTTGATGAATGTTCAACCCACACAAAATTACCAAATTTAAAACTTCACTGGGAAAATATTTGCAAAATATGTGCATGATAAGTATGAAGAAAGGGGCAACTGAGATCAACATCAAATTTTGTCTAAAGTAGCTGATCACACTGATATAGCATTGCACATGATGTGTTGTACTTTCTTGTACTTGTTCAAAGGCTCATCTTATATGTCACATTGTCTTGGAAATATTCATGGGCCAATATGTCTGACTAAGAATAATGCCATTTTATAATTTTTTTTTTTTTTTTTTTTTAAATTTAGCTTTACATAACATATGATCTATTATAAGCATGTATGAACTTAACTTTTTTATGATATTAGATTATTTTATTATTTTTATTTAACATTATTTATAATAATTTATCATGAACCTCTTAGCTCATTATAGAATCCATTTGAATTTTCCACTTGAGGACCCCTGTCGGTCCAGTTAAGAAACGCAGGTCTACGGCATGTGAAAGGTCCAATATGTCTGCCTAAGAATATTGCTATTTTATTATTTTTTTTTTTTTTAAATAATAATTTAGCTTTATATAACATATAAGATTTATTATAAACATGTATGAACATCAAAAATAGAATTTCCAAATATTACTACAAATCCTATCGTATGATCTGAAATGACCACCAAATTTTTTTCAATTGCCTCACTTTGTAAATTTGCCTGTAACTTTTAAACACAATATTCACCTTACATTAGTAATAAAAACCCTCTTTGAACTTTCAAATTTGTCTCAAGATTTCAAATAAAAGTGGTCCAAGCAGAAAAACCCAAGGAACACACACTTCATCAGCTTCTACAATGATTTATTGTCATTTAATACTACACACAATATCTCCTGTCCTTCAATCATTTCAAAATATACAACCGTTTCTAAACCAAACGGAGATAACTTCTGAAATAGCTTTTTGTGTGGTCGGTTATCAAAAGGTTTGCTGAAATCTAGATATGCAATATCAACTGGCTTCCCTTTGCTCAAGAACTCAGTTATATGATCCATAAATTCCTAAAAATTCATCTGACAAGTTACCTTTCCCATGATCATGAACTTTATTGAACTTTGAAATCTCGAATATCTTTGAACTCTAATATCTTCATTTTCTATATTTAAAAGAAAATGAATCATGAACTTTGAACTCTCAATCATATTGAGAGTCTCACAAATATCTTAATATTCTACTCTAATATATTTCTCTATTCAACTTTGTAATTTTTTGTTTCAAACTTTTACTGATGAGGTAAAATTAACTGGCCTGTAATTTCCAAGATCATCTCAGCAAGTTTTCTTATATTGGTACCACATTAGCCATTTTTTCAATCTTCTAGTATTTCCCAATAACTAAGAAACCTAATAAGTAAATACAAACCATATGCGGTACTATTACTACCTTCCTTAGTGGCCCACCCTGCTTTGGCGGGAGTAACTATGACTCTCTTGTATTTACTGTGATTTCGCAAGATTTTGTAGTATTTGTTTGATATTCATAGTTGCAGCAGAAGACCTCCAAAGAACGGTACCCGCTGGAAACTGCCTTTGCTTGCCGCTCTCAATCCCGGATTCTTATTTAAAGAATTCGAGTGGGGAGCTACAAGTCTGGGCCGAGCTAACTTCTGACCCGTGTCCGCAGAGGACGTGTAAAAAGAGCTTTCTAATTAACATCTCTCTTTAGGGAAATTACTCCCCATAAAGAGCTTGTTCCTCTGGTGGAAAAGCAATGGCCGAGGCGTTGGCTCATGTATGTATCTACTGCGACCGCAGTTTTGCATCACTGAAGGGTCTGAAGGTGCACCAACAACGTATGCACAGACAGGAGTATGATCAGGATCTTTTGGATCGAAGGGGAGATGTGAAAATTAGGTGGTCTAGGGAGGAAATCCATCTTTTGGCAAGAAAAGAGTTGGAGCTTGAGACTCAAGGTGTTGCTTTTATCAATGCTGCATTGGTTCCCTTGTTTCCGGCAAGGTCGCTTGAGGCAATTAAAGGCAAAAGGAGGAATGCGGAGTATAAGCGCATATTGGAGGGACTACGTGTCCAGCAGGGTGAAATGGGACATCAGGAACAGCATCAGGACGTGCATGTGAGTCCACCAGGAAGGCGTGGTTTACGACCACGACCTGGGCGTCCTGAACAAAGGGAAGTTAGGGTTGAGGTGGAGGTTCCTCAGGGTGAGGACATGCGGGAGCAACCTGGGCAGGTTCAGATCTTAATCCCGCAGGAATTGGTCCCACGGATCGAGGCTTTGGATCAGCAGCAGCAACGATTAAGAAGACAGGAGGCTCCTCCGGAGGATGGGGTTAATGGTTTGGAGCGTCTCTTGGTTAAAATGTCCAGTCTGGGGATGGTGGTCAACGATCCACGTCCTCCAAGGCAGGTTCTCCCTCGTGGGGAGGAGAATATCGCAATGCTTTCAAGAGCGGCTAGAAAGAAAAGACTTTACGCTAGACAGCAGACCATCTATGCGAAAAATAAAGCGGAGGCTTTGAAGCTCATAGTTGACAATCAAAACTATGTTGAAAGAGCGTTCCCGTCGAGAGAGGTGCGAGCAGAGTGGCAAGAGTATTTCCAGGCCAATCCTGGTCTGGGCCGAGTACGTGACGGGGAGTTGATGGCTCATAATCAAAATCAGGAGCTATTTGAGGGCCTGGACGCTCCTATAACACGCGGGGAGCTGGAGCTCGCTTGTGGGAACACCAACTCCTCTACTGCTAGAGGGTTGGACGGTGTCTCACTGTCTGATTTGAGAGCTATGAACAGTGACGATGTGCTGGAGGTCCTTAATGGTATTTTCTCCCTGGCCCCTGAGTCCATCTTCAGGGGGAGAATCACTCTTATTCCAGAGAAGAACTTACCATCACAGTTCGGGGACTTCAGGCCCATTTGCGTCATGCCGCTGATAGTCAGAATCCTTCACAGGATTCTGGCTGCGAGAATGTCGGTTGTCCAACATAACCGCTTTCAGGCGGGCTTTACTTCTGGTAAAAGTACTTCCGAGAATATCTGGCTTTCAAAGGGGGTGATCGGTTCAGCGGGGCCCAGGAAATCTTCAACTTACCTGGCCCTGCTGGACTGTCAAAAGGCCTTTGACTCAGTGGCCCACCCTGCTTTGATAGGCTTACTGCATGATATGGGTCTGCCGCCAAGACTAGTGGCTTATATTCAGCTGGTCTATGGATCAACAAGACTGACCTTGGGCGACGAGTGGTTTCAGCAGGGGAGGGGGGTCTTACAGGGGGACCCTCTCTCTCCGCTGCTTTTCAACATCTTAATTGATTATGTGCTCATGGGTCTGGATCCGGAAGTTGGTGTGGAATATGGAGGCGAGCGTATAGGGGCAGTGGAGTACGCGGACGACCTTGTCCTTTTGGCCTCTTCGCGTGAGGGTCTGAATGACTCTCTGAACAGGTTTGTTCGGAGGGCTGCCCAGGTCGGGTTGACTCTGGGGATTAGAAAATGTGTTACGGCGGGCCAGAGATGGCTGGGCAGACAGAAGAAAGTAGTAGGGGACTTGACCCCCTTTGAAATTGGGCAGGAGCAGATTCCCACTCTATCTTGGGGTGGAATGTGCAAATACTTGGGCGCAGAATTCGATCTCAAGGGCCCCAAGAAATGGCTAGGTGCGAAAATGGTGGAGGATCTTCGGAAGCTTTCGGCTGCTTGCTTAAAGCCCCAGCAAAATATGCTCCTGCTAAGGACGTATCTGTTACCCAAGTGCTACTACCAACTTATGCACCAAAAGATCTCCATAGGGGTGCTGAGGAGCATGGATCGCGCTGTTCGCGCATCTGTGAGGAAGATTCTCCATCTCCCGGGGGATACCCCGGTCCCCATGTTTCATCACCATCCAGGAGACGGGGGGCTGGGGGTTCCTGAGCTTGAGGTGGTTATTCCGAAACTGAGGGCTGGTCTGTGTGATCGACTGGTGGCCAGGGGTGGTGTTTGGGAGCATGTCGCGCGGGGCATTCAAGTCCCGGTCTCGGGTCGTCCTAGAAGGTCTCTGGTGACAGAGTTCTGTGACGGCCTGGGGCTGGGCGAGTCCCGCCGGCAGCCAGGGTGCCACTCCTGGATAACGGATGGGACGATGCTGATGAAGGGCTCTGTCTTTGTGGAGGCAATTAAAATCCGCTTGGCTGTATCTAATACCAGGGAACGAGCGGTCAGAGGAAGGCCTCATGTCCTGCAGGACAAATTATGTGACCTTGGGTGTCCTAGGGTGGAATCCCTGGGACACATCCTGCAGGAGTGTCCTGTGGTCGCAAGAACTCAGGACACAGAGGCACGACAGCATGAATGATGTGCTTTAAGAGGGCATTGGAGAGTAGGGGATATGAGGTCTTGCTGGAGCCGACAATCCCCACTCAGGCAGGAATTAGAAGACCTGTTATAGTTTTGTGGAATGAGGAGGATGCATGGGTGGTAGACACAACAGTGTCTGCCGATGCTCATGGCACAAGCATGGCAAACGTATATAACAGGAAATGTGCTTATTATGACCAACAAGAAATAAAGCAATGGGTGAGTGTTAGATCCAGGCGAGAGCGAGTTATCATCTCCGCTCTCGTCATGAATTGGAGGGGCGATTTGTATCCGAGATCCTTATTGTTATTGAGATCCCTGGGGGTTTCGCGGGTGATTAAAATGCTGGAAGTCCGAAACCTCGAGGGTTCCGCAAGAATGTTCCGATTCTTTGGTGCTGCATCGGGTCGCTGGCGATAGCCTGGTCATTGGCCTTGAAGAAGGCGGACAGGGGTTGGGAGCCTTCCTGTGGATGACTCCCGCCCACCACGAACCCGCCCGTGGTGTATTTTCTTGAGGCAGATTTGACGTTTAAGGGAGCAGTTTACTCGTTCCCCCCCTTGAGCTGTGGGGTGGGTGGCTTATCGAGGTGCCGATAAGTGAGAAGGAGCCTATGTGATTCTGCCCAAATTTATTATTTATGTTATTAATTAATTTATTCATTTATTTTTCATGACATTTTACGCATCTTTTTTTATTTATAAAATTTATAATGGGCAGAACGTTCAAAATGCCGCAATAACCAGACTGTCAAAATATTTGACTTATTTATTTTATTAAAGTAATTTATATATTTATTATTTATCAATTATTTTACTTCATCTGTTTATATTATATTAGATTATCAGAATTATGTACATCTTTCAGTAATAATACTAACATACTGTAGATAGTTTCTATGGCTTTTCTCACTCTGAGTTTTTCAGCCGTCCCTTAGGGACTTCACATAACATCGTGCATTCGGCGCTGCGTGTGGTCGGACCCCCCCCCGACGGTTCGGGACGGAGTATTCTGTTCCTAGTGAAGATAACATTGGGGTAGTGATTGTAGTATTAAGCATACAATCAAAATGGTGGTGGGTTTAGTAGTGTAGAGGCGGGGAATAAACTTTCAAAAATTCAAAAATATGGACATACACTTCTAACAATTAGGAAAGTTTTAAATGCTAAATTCTGAATTTAAATATTGCCATCACTAGATGAATCTAGTTTTTCTGATTCCTATATATATATATATATATATATATATATATATATATATATATATATATATATATATATATATATATATATATATATATATATATGTTCGATTTATTTTAAAAATCAGGGTAAATATCAGAGAGAAAAACTGGAGAATGAGGTTAAACCAACTAATATAGGTTCAAAAATAGCTAAAAAAAATATTTAGCTCAATATTTTTATTTCCAACCTGTAACTTTGGAAGATAAAATAACCCTATATACCAAATTTCATTATTAATTTAATCTGGTATGATACCTCTCTATTTTTCACAATATTGAAAATATCAAGTTAAAATATGATGAAATGCATTCTACACATACTTTTCTTTCAAGGAAGAGAAAATAAATACATAAAAAAAAAAAATTAATAAAAGAAATATTTATACTATTGAAACGAAATTGACTAACTGTCCAATTCTTTCTTTACAAATACAAATTTGGCAATGGTCAAACTCGAATATCTTCATTTTCTATATTTAATGAAGTGGAATTAAACAGTGAACTAAAGTAAAATTATATATGTATATATATGCTAAATTTTTTTATACACCTTTAATTTCCAGCAAGAAGGGAAGGTCAAAGTAAAAAGGCAAAGAGGAAATAGTTTACCAAGGCAGGGTGCAAGCTCGGAAGCACAAGTTTTGAGAACCACAGGAGGAATACCACCAGGACCATATGCCTTCTTAGTGTTAAGCTCAGAGAAAGCAGAAATGACATCTTTAGAAGAAATTCCAATTTTAGGCATAAATGAGTTGGAGGGGGTTGAAGGAGGAGGAATAGCTCCGGAATCGTCTAAGGTGGAATTAGAGGCAAATGTTTGAGTAAAGAGTTTAGCTTTAGTAGAAGGTAAAATGGCAGTTGTGCTGTCAGAAGAAACTAGAGGGGTGGGAAAGTGGATGAAGGAAAGTTAGAATTGATATTTTTTGGAAAATGCCAGAAAGGGCGAGAGGAAGAGGATCCAGAAAGATTACTGCATTTGCGGCGGAGAAAAGTTTTTTGTCTCTCGAAGAATAGATTTTGCATGATTCCGGGATGAAATATAAATTGAATGAGTTTCAGGAGTTTGAAGACGACGGTAATCTCTGAAGGCAGCATCCCTACGGCGTATAGCGCGAGAACAAGCATAGTTAAACCAAGGTTTATTTGGTTTAGTAGAAGGGAAAGAATATGAAATGTACGCCTCCATGCCAGAGAGAATCACCTACTTTATACGCTCAGCACACTCCGAGGGACCCCTCCCACGAAAGCAATAATCATTCCATGGGAAATCAAAGAATTACAACCGAAAGTCAGACCAGTTAGCAGAATCGAAGTACCAGAAACGTCTCCTCGCTGAAGGCGAGGGCCGTTCTTGCGGAAGACTTGAAGAGACAGAACAAGATACGGAGATAAGAAGGTGATCGGATGAACCCAGAGGAGGAAAGAGTTTAACAGTATAAGGAGAAGGATAAGAAGTAATCAAAAGATCAAGTATGTTGGGTTCATCACCAAGACGGTCAGGGCCGGATACGGGTAGGGAGTTGCACCAACTGCTAAAGGTTGTTCTGGATAGAAATGTTGTAGGCGAGTTCACCGGCTGGATGATAACTAGATGAAAGAAATTGGCGGTGGTGAACATTGAAATCACCTAAAATGACGATTTCGGAGAAAGGAGAGGTAGAAATAATGTGCTCTATTTTGGAGTTTAAATGGTTGAAGAATTTTTTATAGTCAGTAGAATTAAGAGATAAATAAACAGAACAAATAAATTTAGTAGTAGAATTGGAAGAGAGCTTTAAGTCATAAAGTAGAGAATTCAGGAAACTCCAAATTAGAGACACGAGAGCAAATAACATCGTTGCGCATATATATATATATATATATATATATATATATATATATATATATATATATATATATATATATATATATATATATATATATATATATATATATATATATATATATATATATATATATATATATAATAATAATAATAATAATAATGTTGCCCTATTCACACATCTACACCCTTCACCCCAACTCCAAACACAATACACTAATACAAATAATAAAAAATAACTATTTCGTTAAATTTCATTTTAGAAAATTTGGTTATAAACATCAAAATCATTCTAATTGCAAACCAAAATTCCCCTTTTGTATATTTAATGTTAAAGAGCAACTAAAGAACATTGAAATAGGTTCACTCCCCTATTTCTCAAATGTTCAAATGGGAATCTTAATAAACAAACATTTATGTATCTAATCACAAGAGTGTATAAAACTTAATTAAAGAACCATGACACAACTGTAAGAGTGACAAATTTTATTACAACTCAGAAAATACTTTTTATTATAAAGTCAAAAAAGAAAAAGTGAATTTTGTAATACAAATTTAATTAAAATTAAGAAATTTCAACAATTCAACTAATGAGGATTTTCATCATTTTGAAATTAAGAAAAAAGAAAATAAAAAGAAAAATAAGATTTAAGTTTTAAAAGAGAGAGAGAGAGAGAATGGAATTTTAAGAATAATGTCAACAATGTCAACTTCTTTTTCTTTTTGTTGAATTAATTTGAAGAGAAGATTCAAGTTTCCTTTTCGGTCCGACTTTCAACATGTTGTTTTTGTCAACCAATTTTATAAAGTTTTTCACTTCTGTTTCTGTCAGTTCTGCCCATTGAATGAATCTATCTACTTCATTTAATTGTCTTTTTGCAAGCAAGATTACTGTAGTATTCAATCACTTTCTCACTAAATGCAACCTGTCTTTTGAAATCTTTACCTTCTTCTTCAGAGAGAGCGCTCCATTCAATTAATTTATTAAGTGAACTTAAATCATCACCAAGAAATGACTTGTCCATATGATCTACCATTTCAAATGTTAAATCATTTTTAAACTTTACCCATTCCATTTCTGAAGAAAAAATCCATTCCAAAAAGAAATCAATATCTTGAAAATTCCCTTTTGATAATGAGTATTTAAAATGTATCGCAATATTTTCCACATCTAAAACTAAACTCTCTTTAAAATTTTTAATTTCATTTGAAGACAGAGCAAATTCCAAACTCTTATCAATACATTTTAATTCTTTAGAAAAGTACAAAGTGTGTTTCCATTTTCGTCTCACATAAAATAAGAAATTTTTCAGCCATTCTTTTATCTCCTCTGCAGAAAAAGCCCAATTCAGAATCTTTTGAAACTCTTTCCCCTTATTGTCAAGAACTAAAGAAAATAAAAAGTACTTTATATCCTCATCATTAAATAGTTCCTTTTTGAAACTCTCAATTCCTTCCTTTCGGTACACAACATTCAATAAACAAATCAATTCTCCTTAGATCACAAGCCTCAAAGGATATTTTACCTATCCTATTCCCTTGTAACCTTACAATATCCGATTTCTCTTCCAAGGTTGCACTTGAAAAAATCAGTCGTATAATATTTTCATCATCAATGGTAAATGGAGAATCAAAAATCTTATATATTAAGTTCGAGAAATCTAAACGTCTAAATTCTAAGTAAAGGATAAATGCAAAATGATCCTCTCTCTCTTGGTCAGTAAACACACCACGTATATCCCTTTCACTTTTTATTCCTTCAAAGTGTATGAAAAACTTTTTTAAAGATGGAGAACTTTGAATCCAAAAATCTCTCAAAATATTATGATAATCACATAACTTAGAAGACGATTTATTTTTTATTAAATTCACTATCCTGTGGAGAATTAAACAAAATCCAGTTTTCGGTAACACTTCCCAAAATTGACTCACTATACCCATAAAAAAGTGTTGATAAGGCCAACTTAATGAATGAAGCAATACATAATACAACAAAACTGGCTGGAAGAACATCATTAACAGCCTCTGATCTAAACAGCGAAGCAAAAATATTGCAATTTCAAGATATTTCTGAAATGGTAAAAGTAACTGAAGAGGAAACAAATAATTACTTTTGAGTCTACCATAGGTTTCAATATCACATATTAAGTATCTCAACTTATCTCTAGTAAAAATAAGAGCCTCCTCTTTTTCTGACTCCTTCAGCTCTTCAAAGCACTTTCTGAATGCCACATCACTGCAGTTTCTAAATGACACATCGTTGAAACTCTTCTTAAATTTGTATAATGAAAAACTGTCATACCTTCCTTCCATTATAATTTCAAGTTCTCCCAACAAAAAGTAAGACCATATATCGGCCATCTCATTGCGCCCATCGATACAAAAACCATTTTTAAATACCTTATTTTTAATTTGGGGTCTCTTGTCTTCTGGTAATTGCTCCCATAAAACAGGAATAACATCAGACAAACAGTAATGACAAGCTATACAAAATTTAAGGGAAGGGCTTAATTCAGTGTCCTTTAAAATCTCTCTTGCAGCCTTTTCTTTATTAAGTATTCCTTTTGAGGTAAAAAAAAAACTTCTGAGGAAGGAACAACTATAATCGAAGGGCAAATCAAATTCTTCCTCATGAAATTTTGCCCATTCTATAGATTGCGATAGACAAAAAATAACTACAGGTATAGGTATTTTTCTTCTCAATCCAAAAGGCAACTTCTTCAATGCATCTAATACTTTCTTCTCCATATTTCCAAACCACGGTTCGCTTCCATTATACCACAAACTATCATCAAGATCAAGATCAACATTTGGCAGTCTTAAAATTTCCTTTTTGTTGTTTGCAAGCTCAATGGCTATTTGAATCCCACAAAGTTCTTCCAAACGAGAAACCATTTCTAGAAAAGAAATCAGTATATATATATATATATATATATATATATATATATATATATATATATATATATATATATATATATATATATATATATATATATATATATATATATATATATATATATATATATATGATGGTGCTTGGATGGAAACCTCCACTAAGTGGGCAAAAGTCAAAAGTTCCGCACGCCAAGATTCGAAACCATTGACAACAGCGTCGCCGTTAGACAATGTATAAAGGGCTCTACCACCAAGCTACGCCGCCTCTACAAAGAAGAAGACATAACGGTCTTCAAACTCTTCTGCTTCGAATCACTGTAGCAACTCGGTACCTATTAGAATCCACATGAGGGTGCTGGGGCATTGCAGGCCAAATCACCAAGGTGAGGTAACCACTCCAACTCGGATTTACTTCAAATTTGGTATATAGGGTTGTTTTAACTGGAAAACACGCTGGTTCAAATAAAAATATTCTTGTTCTCTAGTTACGGGCTAACCAAAATTCTAGATCCCCAAAAACAATACCCCCTTCGAAAGCCTGAAAAATGTCAGCGGCTAAGACCATATATGTTATATATTTCTAGAATCAGAATGCTTACAGCTTTCATTTAAATTTAAAATCAGATCTCAACCTTAAATAGGGAAAAAGTTTCCCCAATTTTCCCACTCCCCCCTGATGAATTTAATAAAGACTTTTACATCATTAAAAAGGTTAGCAAATCCCAAAGTAAAGAACATTTACTTAAATTGAATGAAAAAGTTGGTGATGTTATTATGGCATTTGCAATTACAATCATATGACATGGATAGGTTTTATGTTGCAACTTGATGAAGAGTTTGACAATTTCAAAATTAACAGAGTGAGTGAAGCATCTAAAAATTGTTTATAAAAATATACAAAAAATAATATGAAAATAGTTTTTTAATTTCAATAAACTTTTAATATATATTTTATATCTTTTAATTTAATCATCTTCTAAAAATTGGTTCATTTTAGTTTGCAACAAATAATAAATGAAGCAATATTATCATTATTATTATAATTATTAAGAAAAACTCTAAAATATTAAAATATATATATATATATATATATATATATATATATATATATATATATATATATATATATATATATATATATATATATATATATATATATATATATATATATATATATATATATATATATATATATATATTGTGAGCATACGTGCTCAAGTTCTATTAATGGTTATTATTCACAGATAGGTTGTCCGTTTAGACGATGACCAAGAGGGAAGTATAGGGGCTTCGCAAGAATGAAGTATTCTGCGCTGGAATTACCACAGATAGGCTCTATTTACTCTCTTTTGTATATTTTAGAATAGTAGTATCTAATTCTTTTTATTTTATTTTCTCTTTGTATTATTTAATTATTTTTTAAAATTTAAGTATAAATATTTCAAATAACAATTTAAACACAGACATTTATAAAAGAGATAAAAAGACTTTAAAATAGTGAGTTATTCGACGAACGACAACAATTGAAGGATACCACTCTTCGTTACTCTTCGTTAGCTCACGTAGGTCCTTCTAAAAAATTTTGTTTCCTTATTATTGTTTTCAACTATTTAGAGTTTTTTTTTCAACTATAACAAAATAAATGATTTAACGCCAAATGAAAAATTTAAATTCTTTTTTTTGTAGTCCCGAGTTGGGGAACTACATCGTCAGCTTTTCGTTGAACATCTTCAGTTCCATCCTACTCCGAAAGTTCTTTTTCCTCATGTTAAAACTTTATGAATTGATAAGGGGAATTTATTTAAGAAATCAACGTATTCCCTTCAGTTCCAAAATAAAGCCCTAATTTACGCTGTGTTCCCATTCCTTCTCCCAGTTCTGGCCTGTTGTTTTTTTAAACACTACCAATGGTCAAATTTTATAAATAAAATATCCTCAAATTTTCTTCCGGTTTTCATTTTCCCATCCAAGAACCACAAATTCTTATTGTACTGTTTGTCGTCATTTGCTCCTTTTTGTCTTCCACCACTCCATTACAATGTGATCTTCTTGTCCTGACAAAGTATCTGAGGACTTTTGATCGTAACGTTTGATAGCGGTATCAACCTAACTCATCAACGTCGTCCTTACGAAAAGGAGAAGTGGACGACACAGCTCAACCAAAACCATCGGCACTCGAACCAACGCAACATTGTGAGTGTAACCGGTATCTTATCTAATATTTTGTTTCTCTTTGATTTATTTTTATATATTTATATTATATATATATATATATATATAATATATATATATATATATATATTATATATATATATATATATATATTATATATATATATATATATATATATATATATATATATATATATATATATATATATATATATATATACCTCTGGTGGGCAAAGGCCTGAGGCCTACAAGAATTTAAAATAGAGAGAGAAATTCAGAAATCTGGTCCAATTAAAGGCCAACTTGTTCAAATACACAGCGTTTAAAGGAGTGAAAGTCATAGGAAGTTGGGAAAATAGATGGAGGGAGTGTGTCCCAGACTTTACCAGAAGAGTACATGTAAGATTGAGCATAGCGGTTAAGTCTGGGGTCAGACAGTTGGACAGAGAAAGGATTAGACTGTAGAAAGGCGTGTCACACAAGCCTTCACAATGGAGAAAGGCTTGTGTAACACGTGTATCCGTCCATTTCATATTCCTGTAGGGAGTCTCCATAAAATACTCCATTGACCCATGCTTCAGTAATGCAAACAATGTCAAGATCTTCCTTTATGATATAACTAGTCAACTCATCTGTTTTGTTTCTAGGGCTCTGAGCATTCACATAGAAACATTTAAATATCTAACTTGTCCTTA
>SEYY01009479.1:20000-30628 GCA_009176605.1 Armadillidium nasatum | reverse complement strand
TTTAGAGATTGAGAAATCTCTTCTTGAGACTATTGCAAATATCATTTAAGAAGAATTGAGACTAATATTTATAATTTTACTCAAGGATTATCAAATATTAATATTTAGAATATAGTTAAAGGTAGTTATAAAAAAAATCCAAAATGGCGGAAACCACGTGGTCAAGAAAAAATTGCGTGAAAATTTAAAATCAAATTCAAGATGACGGAAACCATTAGATAAAAAGTAATTAAAATTGTAGAGCATGGTGCGTATTCGAGACGTTATAAAAAATCTCCATTCAAATTTACACATTTTGGACTTAGAGCCATTAGTTTACATGTAAACTGTCTGCCATACAGACGAACTTGTGAGACTTTATACAATGGAGTACATTCATCATGTTCACGATCTCTTTACGATTTAATTTCGAATACTGTAACTTGCGGTTGTAACGGGACAGGTTTTGATTTCAAATCATATTTTGAAAATAGTAACGTATGAATTTGATCTTACACCCAATCTTTCAGAGTTTAATGATTACTGTCTTAACATTGTAAGAAAAGGAACATTGGGACAAAGTTTAACTTTTGAAAAAGTGTTGACCTCTCCTATCTCAGTCTTATTGTATATGGTACATCTTCAACTCATCTAGATTGATGTGAAGTAAAAAAAAAAAAAAAAAAAAAAAAAAAAAAAAAAAAAAAAAAAAAAAAAAAAAAAAAAAAAAAAAAAAAGATGAAAAAAGATATTTAGGGTGTTGCTTGTGATGAACTCTTTCAGTGAAATGGAACAGATTCAGGACTTATCTTCAACACCCGCCCGATTGTTGGCGATAGACTGGTTTCCGTTTATAAAATAAAATAATGAGTCATTTATTGATTCACTAATTGGATGAAGTATTATTTTTGCTTTTATTTTTGATATTATAATATTTATCAAGTAAAGATAGTGTGTTATCTTGTACAACCACCAAACGCTAAAAAAAATTGTGTGAATTTATTTTTTTATTTTATAAATAATAAAAATGTATTTTTAATAAATTATAATATATTTTATATTGAAAATTTGTATGTGAATCATTATATTGTTAGTAATTACGTAATAAATGAAATAAAATAAAAGACATAGGTTTTTAATTTCCCATTATATTATGATTTTTGTTATTTTTCTACAGGTAATGAGGCTGATAAACATAAATAACAGGAATTGATGGGTTACGATACCATGTACTTAGAACGTCACTTAGTTAAATAAATTGTATCACGATTTGCAAATCAGGTTAAACTAGAAAAATAGATACAGAGTTGCTTGTTTAAGCCATCATTTAGATAAATAAATAGATAAAAAATATAATAAATTGTAATTCAGGTCAGGACTTGAATGCTTATAAATAAAGAAAAGGTATGAGGTCAAGAATTTATAGTTATAACTTCACAATACTTTTGCATTCGTATTTGAAAGTGAGTTAGAAAATATGCAGTGTGTCCTGATTTCCCTAAAAAGTGGTTAATATTCCTCTAAAGAAAAATTGTCTCTAAAAATAAAATGTCAATAATTCCATAAATGTTTGGGCATCCGTTGGAGCGCCACATTATTATGCACGCCCGCGTTATTTCAGGGTCATCTCGCCATCCGCGCCTGGAGGGGTACTCCACCAATGCGGATATGGACATGAGGATCAATCGGCTTCTGAAATTTTTAACTCGGACCCCTATGAATTCAAAGTCACCTAATGATGAATGACGTCATGAAGAAAAATGTGTACTTGCGCGCAGGTGATGTCATACTAATAAGAAAAATGATTGTATGTTACGCAATACATAATATAATACACTTACGTCGATGACGTAAGTGTAATATGTTACGTAATAATTCATTAGATATAGTTGATGACGACAGTGTGATTACTTAATAATATGTGATGATGACGAAGCGTAATTACTACATAATGATTACTTAATTGTTACGTAAAGTTATTACATAATGTCAATGAATATTTAATTATACAACAATGGATGATTATATAATAAATAAAGTAATAGCAGTTTCAAAATCAAAAGATGAAGGGAAAAAATTGACCATAAATATATCAATTGTATTTCTAAGGTATGATCCAGTTTGGTGTAGTGGTAGAGTGATGGATTTTATGTCAGGAGGATGAGGTTTCGAATCCTGGTCTTTTGAAAACAAAAATTTTAGCAGTTCCTATCCTAGATTGAGAATATTGGATGAAGTTTGATAGATAGTGTTAGTCAAGCTGAAAGGATGAAAAGCCTATCTGTGAGTTTAAGAAAAGCTCAAGGACTGGCACTGAAGCCAACAATCCAAAAAATTATCTTTTAGAGCACTTAAAAGAGAGACATTTAAGAGCAGATGGAGAAAGCTGCTGATTCCACTGACAGGGTGAAGATTCTTCCAGGAAGACGATGAAGGATATATATATAATATATATATATATATATATATATATATATATATATATATTATATATATATAATATAGCAGCTGTTGAGCTGCCACATTCTTCCTTTAAATCTTAATAGTGGTGTTCATCAGGGTTCTATTTTATCTCCAACACTTTTTCTGCTTTTCATTTATGACCTTCTCTCTATTTCCTTATCTCCTATCCACTCTTATGCTGATTACTCCTTCCAGTTTGAAAGACGTCCTTCCCAACAGCAGTTGATAGACTCGAGAAGGGTAGTCTGGAGGAACTAACATTGGGGCAGAGAAAAATTGGTTGTTTTCAATACCTCAAAAACTCAGTTCCTCCATCTCTCCACTCGACACAATCTTCCACACAACTATGATGTCTTTTTCGAAAAGATCCAACTCCAACCTTCATCTGTTCTTAATATTTTTGGCGTATCCTTTTCTCGTGATCTTTCCAAGAAAGATCACATTATTTCTCTTTCTTAGCAAGCTTCTAAGAGTTTGGGTGTTCTGAGGCGCATTAAAAATTACTTTACACTACCCCAGTAGCTTTCTTTCTATAGGAGTATTGTTAGCTTCTGTATGGAATATGCTTCAAACATTCGGGATGGTTCAACTCATTCAGCTCTCCTTGAGAAGGGCTTTTCTTCTCATCAACTCTTCTGCTCTTACTAACTATTTCCAATCCCTTTCTGACCGTTGAATTATTGCGTAACTCTCTCTTTACTATCGCTATTATAACAGAAACTGCTCTTCTGAACTGTCTCTATGCAGACCTCCTTCATTGAGAAGAGCTAGTGCGACACGCCTTTCTGCAGAGTCTCATCCTTTCTCCGTCCAACTCTCCGACCTTAGACTTAACCGATATGCTCATTCTTACCCATACTCTACTGATAAAGTCTGAGAATCACTCCCTTCATCTATTTTCCCAATTTCCTATCACTTACACACCTTCAAATGCCGTGTTTTGGGGACTTGTCGGCCTTTAATATAACCAGGAATCCCAATTTGCTCCTTTCTCTACGGTGGAAATTTGGTAGGCTTCTTGCCTTTACCCACCGGAGGAGATATAATATAAATATATATATATATATATATATATATATATATATATATATATATATATATATATATATATATATATATATATATATTATATATATATATTTATCCTAGTATATATATATATATATATATATATATATATATATATATATATATATTATATATATATATATATATATATATATATATATATATATATATATATATATATATATATATAATATATATAATATATATATATATATATATATATATATATATATATATATATAATATATATATATATATATATCATATATATATTAGTGATGGATCGGATGTCATATTTTCCAATTTGCGGATGCGGATGCGGGAGGATGTTGAATTTTGGAGAAGTGCGGATGCGGGTTGCGGATGCGGATGTTGAATTTTCGAAAGTGCGGATGCGGATGCGGTGGATGCGGATGTTGATTGATGTGGATGCGGATGCGGATGTTAATTTTGATGAGGATGCGGATGCGGATGGATGTTATATATTATATATATATATATATATATAATATATATATATATATATATATATATATATTATATATATATATATTATTTTATCACCTTTTCCCAGCTTCCGTGAGGTGGTGCCCGCCACAATTCCCTTACAAACATAACTATTCTTACCTTTCAAGCTTTCACCAACTCCCTCCATCTCTGTCTCCACAATCTTGTGCCCTCGTCGAAACTCAATTCCTTCCATCAAAATCACTCACTCATCCATCCATCTCCACTTCGGCCTTCCCTCCCCCTACCTTCCCTCCTTGGATCTACGTACCTTGCCAACCATTCTGTTCTCTTTCATTCTTCACATATGTCCAAACCATTTTAGCACATTCTCCTCCTCTCTATCAATTACACCCTTCTTCCATTTACACATCTCCCTTATTCTTTCATTTCTAATCCTATCATTTCCTCAATTTATATATCGCTCTCAATCTTTCATCTCAAAGACATTGAACTTTTTCTCGACCGAGCACTTTCGTCTATGTTTCACACACATACAATACAGAAGGTGAACACATACATTCAAACATTCTTATTTTATTTCTTTCGAAATTTTCCCTTCTTCCATACTTTTCTTAGGCCCCCCAATACTTTCATTCCTTCTACCACTCTGTTCTTTATTCCTTTTTCCGTCCCACCCTTACCTTCCACCCAACATTACTAGATATTTGAATTCATTCACCTCCTCAAGTTTCCATTCTCACACTTCTACAAACCAATTCCTCCTCCACATTTCCTCATCCCCACCTCCAATCCTCATAACTTTATTCTTCGCTGGATTGAATTTCAATCTCGTGTTTGCACATTTCCCTTCAAACTCTCTCACAAGTATTCTCATCTTTTCTCCAGATTCTGCCACCAGCACATACCGCATCATCTGCAAAAAGTAAAACATTCACTTCACATTCACCCTCCATATTTCTCAACGTAATACTCTTCCCTTCTCTCTCGATTTTTCTAAGTAAACCATTCATCAATAGATTAAATAACATGGAGGTATTACAATCCCCTGTCTCAATCCCACTCCTATGCTAAACCAATCCGTTAGTTCTCTCTTCACCCTCTCTCTTGATTTACATATATATATATATATATATATATATATATATATATATATATATATATATATATATATATATATATATATATATATATATATATATATATATATATATATATATATATATATATATGTTATATATATATATATATATATTATTTTTATATTTTTTTTTTTTATTTTTTATACAATGCACTTTATCCCGCATGATGCAGGGTAGTGTCGATTGCAGAAATTTTGCATTCCTGCAATCGTACATGGGAAGAAATCCTAGTTGAAAAAGGTTCCCAGCCTTTAAAACCAATGCGATTATTAATATATATATATATATATATATATATATATATATATATATATATATATATATATATATATATATATTATATATATATATTTATATATATATATATATATATATAATGATGGATCGGATGTCATATTTTCTAATTTGCGGATGCGATGAGGATGATGATGGATATGAATTTTGGAAGTGCGGATGCGGATGCGGATGCGGATACGGATGTTGAATTTTCGAAAGTGCGGATGCGATGCGGATGTTGAATTTCGAAATGCGGATGCGGATGTTAATTTTGATGATAGATGCGGATGCCATCACATATATATATATATATATATATATATATATATATATATATATATATATATATATATATATATATATATATATATATATATATATATATATATATATATATATATATATATATATATATATCCTCTGGTGAATAAAGGCCAGAAACTATCCAGTCACCACCAAAGTTAGAAAATTCTCCTGACGGGTCAAATTGAAAACCCACATGTCCCGATACATGACATTTAAAAGTGTGTATGTCAAAGGATGTTGGTTAAATTGATAAAGTTAGTAAGCTTAAAACTTTACAATCGAAGTATATGTTAGCAATTAAAAAGTGAATAGACAAAGTTTTAAAAAATATATTTGTTGTCATAGAGATGGAAAAGAAAAAAGGAGACTGTGTAGAAAGGCTTGTCGCACTAGCTCTTTTATTACAGAAGGTATACGACAGGAAAATTTAGAAGGGTAGTATCCGTTGCAATTGCAATTATATTGAGGTTGACGAAACAACAGGAAATGATACTGAGAAAATTAGTAAGAGAAAAATGGTTGACAAGACGAGTATTCCAACATTCAACAACTTCAAGGAGAAGTGAGTGAATGAAAAAACTTCAGATGAGTGAAGTATGCTCTATGCATGGATGAGCAACCCACTATAATGATCAAGCAATAATTAATTGCTGTTGGGTGGGACGGACCTTAAAATGAAAGTAGTAATGGAGGATAGAGTTATTGGTAATGGAGGGGATTAGTGATGAAGTAATAGAGAGAAGGTCAAAGATGAAAAGCAGAACAAGATTTGGTGATTGAACAAATATCTGAGGAACACCACTGTTAATTTATTAAAAGGATGAAAATTGTCCATTTGCAACTATTATATAAAGACAGGGAAGAAAAACAGACAGACAGACAAAGAGAAATGGATAGATACCGAATAAGGGAAATTTATAAATCAAAGTTTTGGGTCAGTCTTTATCAAAGGCTTTTTGATATAAATAGTTCAGAAAGATGTAATATCGCAGAGAAATGGCATATCGCAAAGTAATAAGAGTGTCATAAAATAAAATGAGGATCACCAGTAGAGCTTTCCTTTCGAACTACGACACTCTCTCATTACACCTTTCGAAGTAAGTTCACTTGATATTTTTTCGTTTGAACTCAACGTTATCTAAAATAAAATATAAATAAAATTTAGTGTAAATATAAGAACAGGAGACAAGTCTGAAGCTTTAAATATTCGTACAAAATTGAAAATAGAGTATGGCACTCCTTGTGCTGCGAGCGTGACTCAATGGTGGGGAAATACGAGAGGTCAAGTATCTCGAGTGCATGCTATTGTAGTAATTATAGAAACGAGAGGTGGACAGTCAAGGTATTTGAAAGAAAGGGACCGTTAATTAGTCGTTTAGCTTAAACTCAACCCTGTCCAAAAGACGAGGAGATTCTGAGTATCCCCCCCAAACCATCAGCAAGTGGGAGACCGGTACTCCGTACATGGGTGGATAAGAACCTTAAATAATTGGAGTAAATGCTCAGATGAAAAAAATTTATCGCAACCGAGCTTCTTTGAAGCCACTCTAGTAACAGTTGTGATATGAGGTTTCAAAGATAATTGTTTTTTACGTTCTGACTTAGAATGATTTTATTGTTCTCAGGTGAGACGGGAGAGACATCGAAGGATGTAGGAAAGTTGGGAATTGTTTTTAAGAGGAAGATGCTATGAAGATGAGTTTTTAAAGAGTTGAATTTCACAAGGTTGAGGCAACCACCAGAGAAATCCCAACCAGATCGGCAAGATGTCAACCCTAGATGCAAAAGATATGTTTTGAAATGAATGGAAAAAATGGAGAGTTAAATCATCTTCATAAGAATGAATGGAGTTAGAATTTCTGCTGAGAAGATCTTTAATGACCGTTAATAAAGTTTGAGACAAAACATAACCTTGGGGAACACCACAATTTACAAGAAAGGAAAAAGTTGTCGTTTAATCAACAAATGCTGATAGGAACGATCTTAGAGAAAACTAGACGTGATTAAGCAAAGAAAAGGAAGAAACCCAAAGGAAGAGAGCTTGGAGAGTTGTAACCTTTGCCATAAACTGGAAAAAGCTTTGAAAATATCAAGCACTACCACACAGGACTTGCAATTCTCCCAAAAAGCAGAAGACCATAAATCAGTGAAATAGGAGAGTATTTCATCAGTAGAATTCGAGAGTCGAAAGCTGTATTGTTGAACTGAGAGAAGGGAATGAGATTCCAGATTATCCAGGAAATGAGAGTTGATGAGAGTTTCAAAGATTTTAGAGCTATAAAACGATAGTTAGAAGGATTAGAATTACTAGCTTTCTTTGGATCGACTGAACATACACGCGCTTTCAGCACAGGGAGAAAATATTAGTATTAAGGCGTAAAGAGTTAAACTGAAAGAAGACAGGCGTTAGCTCAGATGTACACTATCTCAAAAGACAATGTGGAATGGCATTAATAAATCTCAGTATCTCATTCATCCGATCATGTATGATTACAGGTAGAGACATGGACTTAGATGACAAAAAGAGGTTGAAGAGATTATCCTTTTCAGAAAGGGGTGTTAGTTAGTGTACAGTCAGAGGGAATTAGAGGCTGAAAGAAAGAATTACACAAGTTATTAGAGATATTTTTGGTAAAAGGCCAGAAACGTTTACCAGTAGAAGAAAAAAAATTTATTTAAATTTTGAGGTTACAGTAAATAAAAGGATTCAAATCCGAATCAAGATATTTTAAATTTCTTCGAATCCGAATACGATTCTGGGAACCTCCGAATTCAATTTGAATCTACCTAAATTTTGGATATTTTGAATCTCAATTCCAATCCGAATCCAGGACTTTCCAATCCAGTTAATTCTGCAATTCTCGAATCCGAATCCGAATCCAAGAAAAACCTTCGAATCCCCATTTGGGTTCGTCCATCATTGGCAAGTAGGAAAGAAAACTACAATAGGACGTCTTAGTTATTCTTTTGAACTCTTCAATAAAAGTATTGGAATGAAATTTATGCTTCTCAAAATCCCATCATATAAAAATTAGATGCCCTGAGAAACTTGATATATTATTTTTAGTTGTCACCAACATAACATTTTTTATCAAGAAATCATTAAAGTGATTTAAAATACAGAAATTGATGTTTTAATTTTATTTTTGTTGCATAAACCTTTCAGTGTGATCTCTTCCTTCCTTTCTCATAAAGAATATAAGCTAAAAGTCTTTTGGATGTTTATAAGTAGATATTTTATTTACTTTCTTTTTAAATTTCTACTTGGACATTTAATTCTTAATATAAATTTTAAAAGTGCTCGTAATAACATAAAATTTTATAATGAATGAGCAATGTGCATAAAAGTTTGTAATGAAAAAGTAATGTATAAAAATAATTTTTTAAAAAAATTTAAGTCCAGTTTTGGTTCTATGCTTCTGCTGATAGTTTAGTCAAAAATAAGTTTGCTATGAATTTTCACAGTTTATCTTAATTAATTTTTAAAAAAAATTATAATAAATGATTTAGCATTTTTGTGCAATATTTATTATCTTTGGAAGATTAGGTTAGGTTTGGTTAAATTAGGTTAGGTTAGATTAGTATAGCAGAAAATTGTAAAACTAACAATTTTTAAATTTTTTTAATTAAAAATAATTTTAAAATACAATGTTAATATATATAAATCATAAAAATCATGATAAACTCAGATGCAACTTTAAAAGGAAATGGTCCAAAATTTAAACAACTACGTGCACTTGTTTCCACTATTTAAACCTGGGTGAAATTCCCAAAATTGGATATGAGAAAAGGTTTTCCTTTGAGTAACTATAAAACTCTGATACATATTAAAAATTTCCTTAAGAGCGTTGAATCAATAATTACTCTGATGAAAATGACCTTTCATGAATTCTTTTTCCATTCCAATTTTGCGTACTTGGCTGAAATCGCCAAAAATGATGACGGTTTCTCAGTGGAAATGATCGGGTTACTACAAAATATGAAGAGAAGAACGACCATTTGAAGTCTTTTTAGTTAATAATTCATGATTAAAATCCGGAATTAGTTGAGGAGGCCCGACACAACTATTCCAGTACCCAAGAAACCTAATCATGCTTGAAGTTGGGTTTATGACTCGCTTGTTTCGCGAATTCCCCAAGGCGATGCAAGGTGTGTGTTGTCTTCAGTTCTTTCCAAATTTTATTAAACAAACAAAGATAAAACAGTAGCTTTTTTCATCCTAATTCGGACCTTTGTTTTGAAATATGGTGAATAATTGCCAACCAATTTTTTTGAGGTTGCTAAAATGATTAGACATTTAAATAAAATACCATATCAAACATTATATTTTTTAACTCTCTCTCTCTCTCTCTCTCTCTCTCTCTCTCTCTCTAATCTCTCTCTCTCTCTCTCTCTCTCTCTCTCTCTCTCTCTCTCTCTCTCTCTCTCTCTCTCTCTCTCTCTCTCTCTATATATCTATATATATATATATATATAATATATATATATATATATATATATATATTATATATATATATATATATATATATATATATATATAATATATTATTATTGAGATAGATTTTCTTTTAATAAATAAATTGATATAATTTTTTATTCTAATTTATCGACGTTCAATCTTATCGGTTATTTTCAGATATAAACCTGAATATTTGGTAATTGTTTTCAAGATATTGTGGGGCTAATTTGAAATAATTTTGCTTTAGATGAATCAAGGCCGGAAGCAAAGCTAATCTTTTTTTGTACTTTGAATAAGAGTTAGAGTGGTCCAAGCTTTTCTGGAGACACTTTGTCTCCGACGTTGTTTACATCAGAGCTTCTTAGATTTTTTTTTCATCGCTGCGCCTTGTCATCAAGCAAAATTTTTTTTCGAAAATTTTTCAAATTACTATCAGAATAAAAGTTTAAATAGAATATACAAAAAAA
>SEYY01009479.1:0-7500 GCA_009176605.1 Armadillidium nasatum | reverse complement strand
GGCATTGAAAATAAGGAAGGGAATGCTTTTGAAATGTTAATGAATAAGGCAAGATATCCTCTTTATAAGGTAGAAGAAAAAGTAACAGGTAGACTATTAGTGATCAACTGTGGTGCAGTTTTAAGCGTAAACCCTGCAAGTGCAAAGGAGAAAATGAATGAGATAGTGGGGAACTTAATAGCTGCTAATGGAACCTCCATAGAAGTGTATGACAGAGAGATATTGATATTGGTATGAGGCCCTTTTATGAGGTAGAAGTGTTAAAGACTAATGTTCTGATGCCCATTTTAGATTTAGATTTTTTTTATGCAGCAGCAACTTTATATTATATTAAATTTTAAAAAAGGCATATTAATTGATGCAGAAACAAATTTTAGTATTAAACTAGTTGGTAACACTCGTAATAAAAATGAAATTTTAGTTTGTAGGTTTCCTGACTATATTCTTAAACTATCTTGTAATTTGCTGAATAGCCCTATTCTATCTCTTGTCCAGCTTATAATACTTTCAAACATTTATTTTAAAACCCTTATCTAAAATTTAACTCGAAATTAAAAATTGAGCAAATAAATGAATGGACGAAATTTGGCAACAGTGGGAGTACGAGTAAAAAGATGAATGAAAGAGTGACGTTACTCCACGCAAAGACTTGCAGGCAGCCGTAGAAAGCCCTCTATCTGAAAGGGTTCGGCAAGAGCTTAAAAGTAATTTTCTATACAAAATTAAAGTAAAAGGAGGGGGGGGGGCATCAGTATTAAAACAAGACGGCTTTCTGCTAGTCTATACAATAAAACAAAAGAGAAGTAATTAGCAGGAGTGGACTACCTGTCCAGGTATTTAGAAAATCCAGTCATATAAGGGGACAGAAGATAGATAGGATTCATGCAATTGAAATAACTCCCCCAGAAAGTGTTCATACCCCTACTACAAGAGGGGAGAGGCTTAGGGCAACCAGCCTAAAAGAGGTGGAGCGTAGTAAATTAAGTACCCAAAGGACTGGTTGTCATGACGATGCAGTAAGCGAAAGTTCGAAAACCACAGGAATGCAGAGTACAAAATCGAGCCTCTCTAACTTCCCGAGTGAAACCAAATTGAAGTCTGCTGCATTTGGAGAACTATTTAAAATTATTTCGGCCGATTGTTTAAATAAATTTAGAAGGAAAATAAACTACGAAGAGTTAAAGGTGGCTCAGAAAGGCGATGAAGGATTAAAAAGATATATTAGAGATGAAAGAAAAACTGCTCTAAATCTGGCGAAAAGAAAGTTTAGAGCTTTGTGTTGATATATCTATGGGTTATTATCGAGTGTATGTACCTGAAAGGTGCGTAAAAAAAGTGATTGATTATTGGCATAGAAGGGGGCACCTAGGGGTTCAAAGACCGGTGAAAAGCTTGAAATCAGAATTTGAGTTTAAAAATATGACTGCCAAAGGGAAGGAGTTTGTGAGAACGTGTGATCCTTGTCAAAGGGCAAAGCTGATTAATAACATTAACCAAGAATATTAGAAGTTTAAAAAGGTATCAGAGAAATGTAAAATAGTTCCTGTTGACATTCTTAAGATGCTGGAATCCCGAAACTATAAATATTTATTAACCATTTTAGACAGGTATTCCAAGTACATATGGGCTTTTCCTGTGAAATTCGTAGAAAAAGAGAATATAGCTGATACTATGGTAGGGAAAATGTTCCCCGTAGGAGGAGTGATGAAAATGATTTTAATCTACAGGGGGCCACAATTTACCTCAGGAGCTTTTGCAAGTGTAAAGTCAGCAGAAAGTAATAAGTCCTTGGAGGTCTACCATAAGACACTGTTGAGTTACTTGAGAACTATGCTCGCGGAAGTCTCTACGTATAAACAGAAGTGGATCGATCTCCTACCTTTTGTATTATTTTGTTTGAGAACAGCTCTCATGGAAGAGAGCGGAAATTACAGCATCAATGCTGATGCTTGGACAAAACCCGCTAATCCCAGAAGGTTTAGTTGAAAGCAAAAATAGAAGACTGTACGTGGATTACAAAACTTATTCTGAACAGCTAACATATTTCCTTTGGAAGCCTTAGGCAATGAGACCTATCCTTGGAAATCCCAGGAGGTTTAGTTGAAAGCAAAAATAGAAGACTGTACGTGGATTTTAAAACTTATTTTGAACAGCTAACATACCTCCTTTCGAAGTCTTAGGCTACCCTTGAAAACAAAAAAAAAATATTTATACCGAAAGATCTAAAGCAAGTATGAGCTTGTAAGAAACAAAGAGTACAATCTTGGGAAGATAGAGCCCCGCTACTCGGATCCATATAAAGTTGCAAAATTCACAAATAATACAGTTTATGTTGAAAAGAATGGAAGAACAGAGGTGGAAAACCTAAAGAAAAATAAAATCATATTACCATATAGAGCCTTAGATAGAATCGATTGTTTTTAGAATGAGTATACAGTAATAATTATATTACTGGAACGAAAATGGAATTAATATAAATGTAGATAGGATGTAATTAAAATTACTATTCAAATAGAAGATCCTTAATATTAATTAATTAAGATTGTTTACTCTTACCTTCAAATCTTGGCACTTTCAATTTTCCTTTGAATTGTTGTAATTAGTATATAAGAGGGACGAAGGCAGGGAAAATTCTTAAGTCCCAATTATAGTTAAGAATTTCCAAGTTACAGGGATTATCACTGTATTGAAATCAGCCACGACACATTATATTTATATTTGGTTATTATTAAATGATGAATAATATAATCTCCCTATAAAAGGAACAAAGGAATGCGAGAATAAAGGTCCTTATAAGAGAAGGTTATATTAAAAATGAACTTGATTGGTCACGGCCACGAAATAGCGCCATGAAAGAAGTGTCGAGAACACCTCCTTCTAAATCAGAGCAAAAAAGGATAATAATGCTTGATATATATATATATATATATATATATATATATATATATATATATATATATATATATATATATATATATATATATATATATATATATATATATATATATATATATATAGTTTAGATAGTATCTTTCCTTGGGAACCTCAATTTAATAGAAAGGTTAAAACCAATATCAAGGGTTTCCACATACTCATTTAATACACTGTGAACGTTTCATAACATATCTCCACCTACAGCCTTCATAAGACGAAAAGCCCTAGACTTCACCTTTCGGAGAAGAGCAATATGTGTGGAACCACCCCAGATGTGTGAGGGGTACTCCGTACAAGGGTGAACCAAACCTCTATAAAGAGCAGGCAACTGGGGTAGTGTGAAGAAATTCTAAAGGCGCCTCAAAACACCTAGCCTCTTAGAAGCTTGTTTAGAAAGAGAAATAATGTAATCTTTTCAAGAAAGATCACGAGATAAAGAAGGACCAAGAATATCAAGGAGAGATAAAGGTTTGAGTTATGTGTTGTCGAAGAAGATATCATGGTTGTATGGAAGATTCTTCGAGTAGAGAGATGGAGGAATTGAGTTTTTTTTCCATAGAAAACGACCATGTTTTCTCTCCCCATTTTGAAATGCGAGATCGATCAAAAGTCAGTTGCTCCAAGGCTACCTCCCTTGCGTCCGTTAACTGCTATTGGAAGTGACGCCTTTCAAATTGAAAAGATTAATGAAGGGTGAAGTAATCGGGATAGGGGTGGATAGGAGATGAAGTAACAGAGAGAAAGTCGTTAAAGAAAATTACAAAAAGTGTTGAGGATAGGATATCCTTGAGTACACCACTATTAATAGATTTAAAGGAAGAATGGTGGCCATCTACAACAACTGCTATAGAATGAATAGAATGGAAATCAGAGAGAAGGCCACAGAGAGAAAGATAGATACCGAAAGAGGAAAGTTTAGAATTCAATGCTTTGTGCCAGACTCTATCAAAAGCTTTCGATATGTTCAGCGCTACAGCAAAAGATTCACCGAAATACTGTAGAACGAAGAACCAGAGTCAGAGAGAAAGGAAAGAAGATCAACAGTAGAGCTTTACTTACAAAAGACATACCGGCGATCAGAGATAAGATTTGAAGAATTTAGATGTTTCCAAATCCTGTTAATGATAGATTCGGAAACTTTAGAAAGAACGGAGGTTAATGACATAGGATGGTAGCTAGAGTGTTGAGAGGGGTTCTCCTTTTACAGCACAGGCTTATTGAGAGCACATTTCGGGCAAGAAAGGAGGTTGTTGAAGTAGAAAGAAATAAGCGAAATAGTTTACCAAGGCATGGTGCAAGCTCTGAAGCATAAGTTTTGAGAACCACAAAAAAAAGAAAGAATTAAAAAATTTATTTTTTTCCTTTCTTTTTTGTATTAAAAATTATAAATTTAAGTAAAAATTTTATTTCATTTTTATTTTTCAATGGCCATTGTAATTACATTATAAAATTTTTTATCAAATAAAATTTGATTTTTAAATCTGATTTGAAATCATTTAAAAAATAAAAAATAAACAAAATAAAACTGTAGCTAAAACATTTTTGGCTACCTTGTCTTTTGGACAGAACAAGAACTTCTTGCAATTCAGATTTTACTGTTTCTGCTAAAATGCAATAATTCTTGCATCACTATTGCAGACCATCTTTTTATATATATATGGAAATAAGAACCTCAAGTCTTATTCTCTGCCATACTTTGCCTATTAACATTAAATAAAAAGAGAAAAATACATTGGCCAATAGAAAATAAAAAAGTACTTGTTGACATACTGATTTTTTTATTATTTGAGACATATGCCTCCAACAATATAAAAGTACAACAGAGAACAAGAGGCCAAACTTACACCAAGAAGAAAACCACCAGCAGAAATTCTTGGATCTTAAAACTCAAACACAAAAGGGTAAGAAAATTGATTCTAGTTGATTGCTGATTTAATCAGAATAATTTGCCCTTTTATATTATTTTTTATAATATAGGAGTTGCATAGAAAGGAGGTCCCATTATATAATTTGTTTATTTTACCATTAAAACAATATTAAAAAAAAAAAAATTAGATTTTAATTAAAATCAAATTTTATTTTTAGTCAAGACAAAAAACTAGTCTATAATATCTTTTTTCAGACTTGGCTCAACTATGTTTTATGGTAGAATAGAAATACAGAAAAGGAAGAAACTTCAGCAGTAGAATTTAAAGTTTTTTTTTAAAAAGTAAATTTTCCATATAGTTTTTTTTTTGTACAATTTTTTTTAAGTAAAGAAGAAAAGTAACTTGAGTATTACTGCCTCCGTTCTATTTTCCATTCCTATATTATAGTACATATTTCTGTAAAGAAGGGATACCATCAGTACCGTACGCTTTCTTAATGTTAAGCTCGGAGAAAGTAGAAATGACGTCTTTAGAAGAAATTACATAATATATATGTATATATATATATATATATATATATATATATATATATATATATATATATATATATATATATATATATATATATATATATATATATATATATATATATATATATATATATATATATATATATATATATATATATATATATATATAATGTCATATTTTCTCATTTGCAGATGTGGATGGGGATATAGAATTTTCCTCAGGTTCGGATGCGAATGTATAATTTTCGCAAGTGCGGATGTGGATCCGGATGTTAAATTTGATGAGGATGCTCTGTGAATGAGGATGCAGATGCAGATGCAGATGCAGATGCAGATGCCATCACATTATATATATATATATATATATATATATATATATATATATATATATATATATATATATATATATATATATATATATATATATATATATATATATATATATATATATATATATATAAGTATATGTAGCACTTTCTCAGGGTGCCAGGCTCTGTCGAGAAGTAGCTAAATCTGGCAACCTAAGATTAATTGGATTTTGATTTGCAATGGAAATCACTCCGCTCAAATTGACCTCAAGCTCTTTCCTGACACCATTTTGAGGGGCTCGAACCATTGAAATTGGCCTCAAGTTGGTGAAAGATGCCCCCGCAGGGCCCCCAATAAATGATATCAGAAAGTTTCCTGAGTTTTCAAAATCGCTTCGTTGACCCATAGTATAAGTAATACTTATACTATGGTTGACCTCACTTTCTTTCCTGACCATTTTTTTGCGGTTCAATCCGGCTGAAATTGGTTCGAATATGGCGATCCGGAGATTCGGGGGTCCGGTAGGTCCGTGAACCGCCAAGGAAAAGCCAGGAAAGTCCCTGTGTATGCGGCATTGCACGCAAATGCAGAAAATCCTGTTAGGTTTAGGTTGCCAAATTTAGCTACTTCTCGACAGAACCTGTCACCTTGAGAAAGTGCTACATATGCTACTATATATATATATATATATATATATATATATATATATATATATATATATATATATATATATATATATATATATATATATATATATATATATATATATATCAATTAATTTGATAAAAATTTGGCTTAAAAGAAGCTCCTCTATTTACAATATATATATATATGTATTGAAATGAAACACGACCCCTCAAACTTATATCAGGTGATATTAAAGCCGAGCGTGATTGGCCCATTTGAAAGGATTGAGAGCCAAAGAAGGAAGGCAGAAGAGAGAGTTAGTGACGCCAGATTAGCGTGCCTAGAAACATGTACTGAGAGCATCGCTCTAAGAGAAAGAAAATAAGGCTTAATATAAAGGGAATGAAGTGGGTTTGCAGTGCTTTAAATTCAATACTTAATAAGTGAAACTATAAAGCTGTACAGTTTATGATTATTAACCTTGCCTAAGTCCTGTGGTAGAGTAAATAGAATATTGAATAAGTTGATGAAAATTTGATAGTGCTGTACTATTAGGCTTAAGAAATAAACATAATAAGTGAACAAAGCTATCTTTAACCCTATACTTCTTAATATACCGTGCAATTGCAAGGCATTGCAAATTCTGGTGACCCCAATTACGTGACGTGTTGCTATATTTCAACATTGCAATTAAATTGACAGTGATTTTTAAGCCACAGAAAAGAAAAAAAGAAAGTAGAGATTAAACAAAGAAACACTTCAGGAAATAGAGAGAATTGGAATATCAGGGAAAGTCAAGAGAAGGCAGTTACAAAATGCGACGCATTAGAAAAAAAAACCCAAAAGCAAGGTCCACTAGGGGAAAGGAGAAGAAAAATCTACCCAAGAGCTCAGACGCAACCAACAGAGAGGAACTTTAATCACCAACGCCAACCGACAATGATTCTTTTAGAGAGAGAGAGGAGAATTCTCCCCCCCAAGCTACAACGTCAAGACACAGAAACAGAAGAGAATCCCCCAACTCCCCCATTACACCCCCAACGAAGGAAGACCACCCAGCAACGACCGTTATATGCGAGCGACTTACCGCGATTTGATGAATCAGATGCCATCAACTGGATAAATACAATAAACAATATATTCACATTATATTCCGTGAACGACCCTAAAGAGAAAGTTAAATTATTATCTACAATATTACCCACGACTCTAATCGCTAAACTAACATTCCC
>SEYY01009478.1:7500-10000 GCA_009176605.1 Armadillidium nasatum | reverse complement strand
TGAGTAGTGGAGTTCTGATATATATATATATATATATATATATATATATATATATATATATATATATATATATATATATATATATATATATATATATATATATATATATATATATATATATATATATATATATATATATATATATATATATATATATATATATATATATATATATATATATATATATATATATATATATATATATATATATATATATATATATATATATATATATATATATATATATTTTTTATATATATATATATATATATATATATATATATATATATATATATATATATATATATATATATATATATATATATATATATATATATACATTGGGAGAGGAACATAGACATCATAGGTATGGCAGAGACGAGAATGTGCAGAAGAGAGAGCGGAAAAGATTTGGGAGACTGTTATGTTTTAATGTTCTCGGGGAAAGAGGGGGAAGGAAGCAGGCATAGAGTGGCCATGATTGTGGGGCCAAGGTTGTCACCTTACATACAGAAGGTGCAACTGATAAGCGAAAGGCTGATGGTATGTACATTAAAACTTGGGGGTAAGAAGTATAGAATTTTTCAAGTGTATGCCCCACAAAAGGGATGTACACAGGAGGATAAGGATACGTTCATGGAAATACTGCAGGAAGTTTACAGAAAAGATGAAGGTGCGATGACTCTAATGATGGGAGATTTCAATGCTAGAGTGTAAAGAGAGAGAGAGAGAGGAAGTGGAGGAGTTCATTAGACCGTTCGGAGAGGAAGTGAAAAACAGAGAGGGGGAAAGACTTATTCATATGTGTGCTAGAAACAATCTAAAAGTTATGAATAGCTTTTTTAAACATAGAGAATCGCAAATGTACTCAAAGTACAGATGGAACCAGAATTCAGGAAGTTTTGACTAAAATCAGTGATAGACTACTTTATTTCGACAGATAAAAGGATATTGAAAAATGTGAAAATAATTCCTGGAGTGTTTTTAGATGCAGATCACCGAATGATAGTGACAAAGGTTAAAGTGAGAAACTTCAGAAAAACACCTCTATAAGAGTAAGATCTTAAAGACAAAGAGTCTGAAAGAACAAGAATAAAGAACTGAATCCGAAAGAAGGATAAACGAAAAATTAAATAAATCGGGGGAGAAGGGTGGGAGGTTGAATGGTCAAATGCAAAGAGGTTCTTAAAGGAGGTGACTGTGGAAGTACTGGGAGAGAAGTGGATGGGAGTTGAAGGAGAAGGCACACGCCATGGTGGACAGAGGAAGTAAAAGAAGCGATAAAGCGAAAAACAAAAAAATATGAGAATTTGGCTGAGGAGGAGGACCCCGGAAACGAGAGAAGAGTATGTAATCGCAAGAAACGAAGCAAAATGAGTAAAAAGGAGAGTGAATAAAGATAGCTGGAGAGAGCTGGGGGAGAGGCTAGACGAGGATCAAAGAGGAAATAAATCGTTGTTATATGGATTAGCAAGATCATACAGAAGGAATTAAGGAAGATAAATAACATAAAAGATGTGAAAAGAGAAGTGAGAGCGACTGCAGAGGAGATACACAAGATGGACAGAATATTTTGAGTCATTATTAAATGTGGAAGGTGAGAACAGAGAATTGGAGGCGGAGGATGGTCAAGGAGGACAGGGTGGAGAGGAAGAGAATGAGTTCACGGAACAGGAGTTTGAGGAGGCTCTTGCAAGGATGAAAAATGGTAAAGCGCCAGGTGTGGATGGAGTGGGAATAGAATTGGTGAGAGAAGCTGGGACACAAGTAAAGAAGTATATACTAAAAGTGTTCAACAAGTGCTGGAGGAGTGGAAGAGTCCCGGAGGAGTGGGGAAGAACAATAATTTTGCCGATATACAAAATAAAGGGAGACTCTGGTGTCTGTGAGAACTATAGGGGAATATCTCTGATAAATCATATAGTGAAGATCTACGAAAGAATGATAGAGAGAAGACTGAGAGAGATGATCGAAGAGCAGTTGGGAGAGGAACAACATGGATATAGGAAAAATAGAGGAACAACAGATCTTGTCTTTAGCTTGAGACAAATCATGGAGAAGACATAGGAAGTATAATGTTGGAGTTAGCGTGGCCTTTATAGATTTACAAAAAGCTTTTCATTCGGTGCCGAGCAGATGCCTGGAAGAGGAATATGGAGTGGTGGGAAGAATGATAAATGCAATTAAAAACTTGTATGAGATATGCATATGTAAGGTGAGGACAGGACACGAAAATGAGAAGTGTGAGGACAGGACACGAAAATGAGAAGTGGTTTGAGGTGAAGGACAAGGGTGAAGCAGGGTAGTGTGCAGTCACCTCTGTTGTTTATAACTTACTTGGAAAAGGTCATAAATGACTTTAAAGCTGGATGGGATAAGGATAATAACGAGTGGGGTATTTTGGCGTACGCCAACGATATTGCTTTTTGGAGACTGGTGGAGGAGAACATGAAAGAGGGACTAGAAAGGTGGAATTTATGTTTGGAGAAGGCTGATTTGA
>SEYY01009478.1:2500-5000 GCA_009176605.1 Armadillidium nasatum | reverse complement strand
TGACGCATACTCTATACAAGGGCCAATAACACCCCTATACAGAGCAAGCAACTGGAGTATATTAAAGAAATACTGAAGGCGCCTCAGAACACCTAACCTCTTAGAAGCTTGCTTAGAAAGAGAGGTAATGTGATCTTTCCAAGAAAAATCACGAGAAAAAGAAACACCAAGAATATTAAAAACAGATGAAGGTCTGAGTTGAGTGTTTTCGAAGAAGATATCATAGTTGTGTGAAACATTGTGTCTAGTATACAGATGAAGGAATTGAGTTTTGGTAGCAGTGAAAACAGCCATGTTGTCTCTGCCCCAATTTGAAATACGAGACAGATCAGAAGTCAGCTGCTCCAAGGCAGCCTTCCTTGCGTCTATTAACTGTTGTTGGGTGGGGCGGGCCTTTCAAATTGAAAAGAGTAATGAAGGGTGGAGTCATCAGCATAAGAGTGGATAGGAAATGAAGTAACAGAGAGAAGGTCATTAATTAAAATTAGGAAAAGTGTTGGAAATAGGACAGATCCTTGAGGAACACCATTATTAATATATTTAAAGGAAGAGCGGTGGTCGTTTACATCTGCTGCTATGGAACGACCGGAAAGGAAATCAGAGAGAAGGTCACAGAGAGAAGGATAGATTCCGAAAGAGGGAAATTTAGAAATCAAAGCTTTGTGCCAGACTCTATCGAAAGCTTTCGATATGTCTAGTCCAACAGCAAAAGATTCACCGAAATGCTGAAGGGCGGAGGACCACGAGTCAGAGATAAGGGAAATGAGATCACCAGTAGAGAGATTCTTTCGAAAGCCATATTGTCGATCAGAGACGAGTTTAGAAGAATTGAGGTGTTTTCAAATCTTCCTGTTTAGGATAGATTCGAAAACTTTAGAAAGAACGGAGGTTATGGAAATTGGGCGATAGTTAGAGGGTTGAGAGGTGTCCCCTTCTTCGGCACAGGCTGAATGAGCGCACCTTTCCAGCAAGAAGGGGAGGTTGAAGTAGAGAGAAAATGACGAAATAGTTTACCAAGGCACGGTGTAAGCTCTGAAGCACATGTTTTGAGAACCACAGGACTAATACCATCGAGACCGTACTCCTTTTCAGTGTTAAGCTCAGAGAGAGCAGAAATGACATCTTTAGAAGAAATTATAATTTTAGGCATAAATGAGTTTGAGGGGGTTGAAGGAGTAGGAACAACTCCGGAATCGTCTAAGGTTGAATTAGAAGCAAAAGTTTGAGCGAAGAGATCAGCTTTAGAGGAAGACAAAATGGCAGTTGTACCGTCAGAAGATACTAAAGGAGGGAAAGAGGAAGAAGCAAACATAGAGTTAACATTTTTGGCAAAATGCAAGAAAGGGCGTGAGGAAATGAACCAGAAAGATGTTGCATCTTAAACGGAGAAAGCAGTGTTTAGTGTTACGGAGAATAGATTTTGCACGATTCCGGGATGAAATATAAGTTGTATGAGTTACTGGAGTTTGAAAACGACGGTAGTCCCTGAAGGCAGCATCCTTACCGCGGATAGCACGAGAATAAGCAGAGTTAAACCAAGGTTTATTAGGATTTGTGGAAGGGAAAGAATAAGGAATGTACGCCTCCACGCCAGAGAGGATCACCTCGGTTATGCGCTCTGCACACTCAGAGGGACCCCTCCCACGGAAACATTAATCATTCCATTGGAAATCAGAGAACCACAACAGCAAGTCAGACCAGTTAGTGGCACCGAAATGCTAGAAACGTCTCCTCGCCAAAGGCGGAGGCCGTTCTTTGCGGATGACTTGAAGAGACAGGACAAGATACAGAGATAAGAAGATGATCGGATGAACCCAGAAGAGGAAAGAATTTAACAGATAAGGATAATAATAATATTAATAATTATTAAATAATAATTATTTAATAAAATTTAAGGATAAGGATAATAATAATAATAATAATAATAATAATAATAATAATAATAATAATAATAATATTATAATAATCATAATAATTAATATATAATAATAATATATAATAATAATAATAATAATAATAATAATAATAATAATAATAATAATAATAATAATAATAATAATAATAATAATAATAATAATAATAATAATAATAATAATAATAATAATAATAATAATAATAATAATAATAATAATAATATTAATAATAATAATAATAATAATAATCATTTCAGCACATACAATATTCGGATTTAACCCAGCTTAACACATTCACGGATATCACTTCTTGAACCCTCTCTGAGTTCTCCAACATTTTTCGATTTTTCTAATTTGTCGACTTTGTTAATATACTCAGGAAGTTTTCGAATGCCTGTCCGGCTGGTAATATGCAATAGAAACTGCACCACCTCCAGGAACCATTTACACTTGTTTCCTTTGACTTTGATGTTGGCTTCGCAGAACCGTTGGAGAACTTGTTCTGTCAGCGATAAGGGTTCATCAAAACCCTTGAATATCAGAAGAACATCAGACGTATATGATTACTTTGTCTCTGCTGAATCTGG
>SEYY01009477.1:147500-148953 GCA_009176605.1 Armadillidium nasatum | reverse complement strand
TTCTGTTCTCTTTCATTCTTCACATATGTCCAAACCATTTTAGCACATCCTCCTCCTCTCTATCAATTACACCCTTCTTCTTCCATTTACACATCTCCCTTATTCTTTCATTTCTAATCCTATCAATCCTTCTCAATTTATATATCGCTCTCAAATCTTTCATCTCAAAGACATTGAAACTTTTTCTCGACCGAGCACTTATCGTCTATGTTTCACACACATACAATACAGAAGGTGAACACATACATTCAAACATTCTTATCTTTATTTCTTTCGAAATTTTTCCTTTCTTCCATACTTTTCTTAGGCCCCCCAATACTTTCATTCCTTCTACCACTCTGTTCTTTATTCCTTTTTCCGTCCCACCCTTACCTTCCACCCAACATTACTAGATATTTGAATTCATTCACCTCCTCAAGTTTCCATTCTCACACTTCTACAAACCAATTCCTCCCTCCACATTTCCTCATCCCCACCTCCAATCCTCATAACTTTATTCTTCGCTGGATTGAATTTCAATCTCGTGTTTGCACATTTCCCTTCAAACTCTCTCACAAGTATTCTCATCTTTTCTCCAGATTCTGCCACCAACACATGCCGCATCATCTGCAAAAAGTAAAACATTCACTTCACATTCACCCTCCATATTTCTCAACGTAATACTCTTCCCTTCTCTCTCCATTTTTCTAAGTAAACCATTCATCAATAGATTAAATAACATGGAGATATTACAAACCCCTGTCTCAATCCCACTCCTATGCTAAACCAATCCGATAGTTCTCTCTTCACCCTCACTCTTGATCTACAATTCGCATATATATATATATATATATATATATATATATATATATATATATATATATATATATATATATATATATATATATATATATATATATATATATATATATATATATATATATATATATATATATATATATATATATATATATTAGTGATGGATCGGATGTCATATTTTCTAATTTGCGGATGCGGATGCGGATGCGGATGTCGGATTTGAATTTTGCGGATGCGGATGCGGATGCGGATGTTGAATGCGGAATGCGGATGCGGATGCGGATGTTGAATTTTTGAAAGTGCGGAATGCGGATGCGGATGTTGAATTTTCGAAATGCGGATGCGGATGCGGATGTTGATTTTTGTGCGGATGTTCCGCAAATGCGGATGCGGATGCGGATGCATATATATATATATATATATATATATATATATATATATATATATATATATATATATATATATATATATATATATATATATATATATATATATATATATATATATATATATATATATATATATATATATATATATATATATAATATATATATATATATATATATATATATATATATATATATATATATATATATATATATATATATATATATATATATATATATATATATATATATATATATATATATATATA
>SEYY01009477.1:127500-132500 GCA_009176605.1 Armadillidium nasatum | reverse complement strand
AGGCTTACATTCAATATTCTTTCCATTCAACTAAACCAAACAAATATTGGTTTAACTCTACTTGCTTTTGTGCTATTCGCTGCAGGGATGCTACCTTCTGGGATTACCGTTGTCATCAAACTCCTGAAATTCATTCAACTTCTATTTCATTCTGGAATTGTGCAAAATCTTTTCTTCGTGACACCAAAAATTATTTTCTCCGTTGTAAATGAAATAATATATCTGGTTCCTCTTTCTCTCGCCCTTTCTAGCATTTTGCAAAAAAATGTCAACTCTAACACTTTGTTTCTCCCTCTTTCCTGCCGTTTTACCTTCTTCTACCTTCTACCTCTTATCATTTTGCCTCTAACTCTACCTTAGACGAATCCGGAGCTATTCATCCTCCTTCAACCCCTTCCAACTCATTTATGCCTGATATTGTAATTTCTTCTAAAGATGTCATTTCTGCTCTCTCTGAGCTTAATGCTAAGAAGGTGTATGGTCCTGAGAGTATTCCTCCTGTGGTCCTCAAAACTTGTGCTTCTGAGCTTGCACTCTGCCTTGGTAAACTATTTCGTCTCTGTCTCTCCACTTCGACCTTCCCTTCTTGCTGGAAATGTACGCTCATTCAGCCTGTGCCGAAGAAGGAGGACCCATCTCAACCTTCTAACTATCGTCCTATTTCTTTAACCTCCGTACTTTCTAAACTTTTCGAATCTATCCTTAACAGGAAGATTTGGAAACATCTCAATTCTTTTAATCTTATCTCTGATCGCCAATCTTCTTTCTCTTTTGTCTGACTCTTGGTCCTCCGCCCTTCGGTGTTTCGGTAAATCTTTCGCTTTGGAGCTAGACATATCGAAAGCTTTTGATAGAGTCTGGCACAAAGCTTTAATATCCAAACTTGCCTCTTTCAGAATTTATCCTTCTCTCTGTGATTTTCTCTCTAATTTCCTTTCCCATCGTTCTATAGCAGCTGTTGTAGACGGCCATCGTTCTTTCTTCAAGTCTATAAATAATGGTGTTCCTCAAAAATCTGTCCATTCTCCAACTCTCTTTCTACTTTTCATCAATTACCTTCTCTCTATTACTTTATCACCTATCCACTCTTATGCTGATGACTGTACCTTTCATTACTCCTTTCACTTCGAAAGACTCCCCTCCCAACAGAAATTAATGGCTGCAAGAAAGATGGCCTTTAAGCAACTGACTTCTGAACTTTCTCGAATTTCAAATTGGGACAGAGGAAACATGGTAGTTTTCAATACCTCAAAAAACTCAATTCCTCCATCTTTCTACTCGATACAACCTTCCACACAACTATGACATCATCTTCGAAAACATCTACTCAGACCTTCATCTGTCTTCAGTATTCTAGGTGTTTCTTTATCTCTTGATCTTTCTTGGCAGTATCACATTACTACTTCTAAACAATCTTTCATAGAGGTTGGGTGTTCTGAGGCGCCTTTAGAACTTCTTCATACCACCCAAGTTGTTTGCTCTTTATAGGAGTGTTCCTCGCCCCTGTATGGAGTACGCCTCACACATCTAGGGTGGTTCTACACATACAGCCCTTCTAAAAAAGGTGGAGTCTAGGGCTTTTCGGCTTATAAACTCCTTTGCTCTTACTAACACCTCCAATCTCTTTCTACCCGTCGAATTGTTGCGTCACTCTCTCTATACTATGCTATTACAACGGACACTGCTCTTCTGAACTCTCTCATCGTATACCTCCTTCATTGAGAAGGACTCGTGCGACTCGACTTTTTACACAGTCTCATCCTTTCTCTGTCCAACTCTGACCCCAGACCTAACCACTATGCTCAATCTTACATGTATTCTACTAGTAAACTCTTGAACACACTCCCTTTATCTGTTTTCCCAACTTCTTTGACTTGCACACTTTTGAACGCCGTGTATCGGGTCATGTTGACCTTTAACGACTAGGACCTGATAGTTTCCCAACTCCGGTATATATTGGTAGGCCTCTGGTCTTATAATATATATATATATATATATATATATATATATATATATATATATATATATATTATATATAATATATATATATATATATATATATATATATATATATATATATATATATATATATGCTATAAGAAATGTATATTGCATTTATAGATCTGGAGAAGGCTTTTGACACCGCACCTAGAGAGAAATTGTGGGAAACACTTAGGGATCCTCTTTATGAGGTGGACTCAAAATTGACTAGGCTAATACGAGGAATGAATGAAACCAGCGAAAGTGCAGTGAGAACGGCACATAGCATAGGTAATTGGTTTCCGGTGAGATCTGGAGTGAGACAAGGTGGAGTGTATATATATATGTATATATATATATATGTATATATATGGATAGGTGTATCAGGGAAGTAGATGTGGGAGACGAGTTCGGTGTAGTTTTGGCATATGCCGATGATATAGCGGTTGTGACAAGGAGCAGAGAGACTTTGCAGCAGGCAATGGAAAGGTGGGGAGAGGTGTTCAGGAGAGTGGGGATGAAGGTAAATAAGGGTAAAACGGAGGTGATGAGAATTGCGAGGGGACAGGAGGAGGTTGTGGTGATGTTGGATGGGGTGAGGTTAGCGGAGGCACAGAAGTTCAACTATTTAGGGGTGACTGTGAACTCTGATGGGGAGATGGCGCAGGAGATAGAAGGCAGAATCGAGAAGTTCTCTGGGGTGTTGAGACGGCTGTACCCTCTGTTAAAGGACAGGCATATACCAAGAAAAGTGAAAACCCTGATATATATACTTCGATGCTAAGACCTGTTTTGATAAATGGATCTGAGGCTTGGACTTTGACCACCAAAACCAGAAGCAAAGTGGAGGCGGCGGAAATGAGAGCACTGTGCCTGATAAGGAGAGTGACTAGGTTGGACAGAATGAGGAGTGTAAATATTAGGAGAGAGCTTGACGTCGAGTCGTGGAGTGAAGTGGCGGAGAGGCGGCAGCTGAGCTGGTACGGACATATGAAAAGGATGAATGACGCGAGATATCCGGCAAGATTTTACAACTGGCAGCCGGAGGGAAGGAGACCAGCTGGAAGACCTAGGAGACGATGGAGGGATGGAGTGGCAGAAGCTATCGCTAGAAGGGGAGTGACGCTGGAGGAGGTTGAAGAGAGGGGACTGTATATGGACAGATCTGTCTGGAGAGGCTTCGCGAGAGACAGGGCTATGCCCTAACTACGCGTCTGGTGAGAAAGAAATATATATATATATATATATATATATATATATATATATATATATATATATATATATATATATATATATATATATATATATATATATATATATATATATATATATATATATATATATATGAAGTAAAAAGTGTTCAGCGGTAAAGTGAAGAAAAGCCAGCTGTTATAAAAAATAATTCCGGCATCCGCGATAGGCCTGGCCCAGCCAGAGGTATCCGCCGTGGGCCCAAGAAACCCAAGGATCTTCCTAGAAAGATCCTACTGACAGGACGAAAGTCCTACTGGGGTATGGTGAAAAAAAAAAAAAAAATATAAAAAAAGACAGACAGACAGACAGACGGACAGGCAGATGGACAGGCAGACGGACAGGCGGACAGGCAGATAGACAGGTAGATCCAATACCCAAAGATTTGGGTTATAAATATTGACATTAGGAATTATTAATGATGTCGTACGTCAACGCGATATTTATTGGAAGGCTCTGAATGCTCTTTAAGTATATTTACTCTTTCGATAATTTTTTTAGGTATAAAATAAATAAAAAATCAAAATTTTAAAAAGTTTTTATCGAAAGTTTTTCAAATAAAACTTGTTATAATTCGATGGAAATGTATTTTTTTTTAGGGCTATATATATATATATATATATATATCCAACGTACTATGTTTATTATAATGCAATTGCAACACAATGTCAAGCTGGCAAACCGCACCTCTTCATTCACATGGATACTAAATCTTACACACATTCATGCTTTTTCATTTATTGTTTCAATATGACGAAACGTCAAATATCCTTGAAAGATTCTCTGGAAGCCTTTTATGAAAACTCTGACCGTCTTCTACTCCGGTATCTTTGGGCATTGGCGGCCTCTGGTTCCGGGGTTGGTTCCTACTAAGAAACTTCCGACTTACCTTGTTAAGTGCCATATTTTCTCATTAATTTATGCAACGTTCACAGTTTTTAATGCAATTGCGCCTCCTTACTGAACGTCATCTTTGCCAATACCAAATCCTTCTCCGTTTCAACTATCACTATCCTCATTTTTTATCTGGAGATATGTGCATATGTGCGCAATGACGAGGTCTGTTTTCTTGACCCTTATCTGAAGACTTCCAAGGTTTCTTTCCCTACAACCTACAACAAAATCTTTATACTCTTTGTTTTTCTTCCAACTCTACTGACTTTTGTACCTAAGCTTCAAAACCGAATTCATTCTCTAATCTCTTGTCTCCGCCTTTCTTTGAAATCTTCATTCGTGATAATTTCATTGTTTACTTGCCAGTGTGTTTTTTTTAGTTATGAAATTCGTCTACACTTTCTTTATCGATAATAACCATAATAAGAAGAAAATGCAGTTAGTATTTTTACCTTCTTGGAAATTTAATATACTAGGTAATTTCTTTTTTTCTACATATTTGCTTAATACTGTTAACTTCTTTACTCCTTCGGGCTCCTCGCCTTCTTAACCTCAGTTTCTAACTGCCTTTTCAAGTCTACTTCAGGGACGGTCCCTTACTTTGTCTTGAAGACGATTTAATATCTGGAATTGAATTTGAAAATTTGTAGAAAATACACTAGTGTTTCTGGTTTTGCTTTTACCTCTTTCCATCGTTTTGTTTTTCTGACGGTTCTACAGCTGTCTTGCTTTCTGAAAAGTAGAACTATTTGTTCAAACCTTTGTCACCAGTTGTACCTTGGAGGATTCTGGTGCTATTAATCCTTCACCGCATCCTACAAACAACTTTGAGTTTCCTGCGGAAAAAACTTATAATTCTGATTGCATCACCCCTA
>SEYY01009477.1:45000-117500 GCA_009176605.1 Armadillidium nasatum | reverse complement strand
ATATATTTATATATATTTATATATATATATATATATATATATATATATATATATAATATATATATATATATATATATTATATATATATATATATATATATAATATATATATATATATATATATATATATATTATATATATATATTATATATATATATATATATATATATAATATATATATATATATATATATATATATATAATATATATATTATAATATATATATATATATATATATATATATATATATATATATATATATATATATATATATATATATATATATATATATATATATATATATATATAATATATATATATATATATATATATATATATATATATATATATATATATATTATTTCTTTACAGATATTTTCTGTTAAGAAATGGAATGGAAAGTAATGGAATTGGACAGACGAGTATTTTATACAATTATTGCAATTACTCCTTCGATTTTGGCTAAAGAGATCGTTTTTAAGTCAATATTCGCATCAACAGTATCACCACACCAACTCTATTTAAAGAGAGATTAAGGTGCGGCACAATTCTTTTTTTTTTTTTTTTTTTTTTTTACATGTGAATGAATTTTACACAAAGTGTGCTTACTAATATATACCGAGGAACATGTGAACAAATCTCATTGTTCAGTGATTTACACAGTAGTAAAGATGAGAGAACAAGCAATTTCTAAGTGAATGAACACTAGTTATATTTGTTCCTGAAACATCCAATAAACTGCATTGGTAAGTGGCTCTTTCAGGAGGCAACGCTAAATAAGCCAGATTTTCAGTAAAATCGATGACTAACTGTAAAAAAATTAGATCGATTTATTTGAGACATATTAATAATAAATTATGAAAGTAAATATATTCAAATACGTGCTTAAATTGGGATTATATTCATATATACATTTACTATAAGTGAACTGTAAGTCCCTAATTGTACTAGTGGCAAACTGTTGAGAATTTCATTAGATAAATTTTGGTACTTAATATTTTTCTTGAAATGGCTTGGGTCTACGAAAATTCTAACACTTCCCATCACTTCCCCAGAATGAAAATTCTTTAGACATACAGGTTTCTTTGGACTTTGGTAAGTTTATCATCATAGAAGGCGTTGTTATTGATTTTGACGTCGTTATTATTGTTGATAACATTAACACGAAATGCCATTCACACACTTTTAAAGCTTTGAAATTTTGTTCTTTCTAAAGCGAATCTTTTTATATTTTGCTTTTATAAACTCGCAAATAAATACCTGCATATTTTTCATACTAAGATGGAAATTCTTTCCGAATATTAAGAGTTATTTAAAAAAAAAAAAAAAGAAATTAAGACATCCGAATTTGCAGGGTTTCTCACTTAAAACTAAGACATTGTATTCTCCATATGAGTTGCTAAAGTTTGAAAGAAAACCAAGACAACCAGAAATTATAAGAACCCTTTTGTAAATTATTTATATAGCAAATTGTTCTTTTCGTTGAAATGTTTCAATATCATACCCTTAACAAAGCAAAATGAAGTGCTTCGATGTCTCCAATGTTAAACTTCGTTTATTAGTTTTCACTTCGTACAGAATTGTAAACGACCAACAACTTCGCTTGAAACTTTTGGTTTTCTTCATTGAAGAAAATTTCAAAATGTTTGAAAGAATATTTTGATTTTTGACAGTTCATCAAAGATGACCAATTCAGTTGTGAAATTCAGCATTTTGTTTTTGTTTTTAAGCAATTATCTCGCATCCTAACCTCTTTTAATTCATCATGATTAGTCTCGTTACACATACGGTAGGTTTAATCCACTCTTGTATGGAGTACTATCTTATTTCTAGAAATGACTAGGTTTAATTTTATTTTAATTGAGTACAGATTCTTATTTTCACAATGCAACGCTGGAACTCTTTCCACAGCGGCAGATGATTCAAGGAACCTGTTCAAATACATTATATCTCCACTGAAGCAAATTTATGATGCCTATGTAATTAGAAATTCCTAGTTTTCTGTCTGTGGTACCTCATCCTCTCCAGGAATCTCGGATCTGTGGAATTCTAACCAGATTTTGTTTTTCTCACATTAATTTCCTATATTAAAGAACGTAGGTTTAAGCTTTGGTCATCTTGGTGTTTTGCTCGTGTGTGTTAGCTAACAAGATAGAAAATAAACATAAATAATCTATGATACATAGTTACCATATATATAATAAGCCATAATTAATGTAAATAAACATACCGTAAGTAGTTCCCCAATTAAGATACGGAAAATTAATTAATAGACTACAATTGCAACATATCCTATATAAGGAATAAGGAAAAAAAATTACCAGTGTCTAAGTGGTTTAATGGTGTTTTTATTTATTTATTTTTTTTAATAAATAAAATAATAAATACTCTTAACCTTGTAACATAAGAAAAGTGACATATTTCTTTCTAATTCGGTGCTGCAACAGAGGATTATTTGTGATAAAATTAAGAAAACATTTTATGATTCCATATTACTAAAATACTAAATGTAAAAATGTTAAAATCAAACTAAAAATTAAAAAACAAATTACTGGCTAAAATTATGAAATTATGTAAGAGTTGTTTACAACCAACGTTTGTGTGTATATTATATATATATATATATATATATATATATATATATATATATATATATATATATATATATATATATATATATATATATATATATATATATATATATATATATATATATATATATATATATATTTTTTTTTTGTGTGTGTGTGTGAGATTATGTTTGAAAGTGGGGAAGGTGGGGGAATAAAAATTATTTAATAAATTAAAAAACTCACTGGTTAAGCTACTATAAATATATATTATAAAGTATATATATATATATATATATATATATATATATATATATATATATATATATATATATATATATATATATATATATATATATATATATATATATATATATATATATATATATAAGCACATGCAAAATTGCAATGATAAATTAATACAGCAATTTAATAAACCTACATTATTGCACAGCACATATCAATGATGGAAAATAATAATAGAATTAATAGCAACATATATATATATATATATATATATATATATATATATATATATATATATATATATATATATATATATATATATATATATATATATATATATATAATATATATATATATATATATATATATATATATATATATATATATATATATATATATATATATATATTATATAATCAAAATCATGCACCAAATAATCCCACAATACTCCGAATTTTAATTACAAGTCTAAATTATAGTTGACTTTAGCTGATCTATAGGAACAAAAGTCAACTCAATAGACCTTATCACACTCGAGTAAGAAAAGTCATACAAAAAAAAAAAAAAAATAAAAAAAAAAAATAACTGTTCAAAAGATGAAAAATTAATTATTTTAAAAATTAATTTAGTTGACAGAGTTTTGAACGTCTTTTATAACTTTTTCCGACTGAAGGCCAATGTATTTAGAATGCAATTCATATCTAATTAGAAATTAGAAGCATCTCGGCTTTTATCACTTTCTTTGTGGGGTGCGTTATGTTTACAATAAAAGAGAGACTACTAACAAAAGAAAGACTATAAAAAGGAGTTTATCACAGGCATGTATGAAAATAAAAAATTCTAATATCATAATTTACATATCTTTTGCCTACAAGAATAGAGGTGACTAAAACTTTTAAGTAAAATATATAACCGAGACTTTAAATTAAGGTTAATACTAATACTGAACCCCTACAAAAAAAAAATATATCAAGCAAACTCCTCTTTATATGGGTGCATGACAATAAAATTGATAGTATGGTTATATCTTAAACATAGTACATGATGATCTTGATCTTTATAATACTTGATTAGGGAATACAATGGTTCGAAAGAAGCTTGCAAATCATAACAGAAATATTTTGCACCCTAATAATAATAATAATAATTTTATAATAAACTATATATAATTATAATACTTGGGTTCCGAGTTAAGACCCTATAAATATTCTTCCAATTAAACCATGTTTCCCTCTTTTTTTCAAATTTGTAGAGAAAGCAATCTGATAAAAGTACTTACCTAAGCTAAAACTCAACTTTAATAAATGCTTAAAATCTTAAAAATATGTAATAATTAGCCTCTATCTTTGGTTTTTATAAAAAACGAAGCCTATTTTGAAGGTGTACAAAAGAATGAGGAAAGATATCTCGATTTAAGACTTATCATTTGTCTAAATCTCATCATGGTAGTCACAAACTTTCAGCTTATAAGGGTAATTCTTTTTTTTCCTACTTATTAATATCTAATTTATATAGTTGGTCATTTTTCCAATAATAGGAAAAGTAAGAGAGACGCTTACTAATGATCAATCTAATTTTTAAAATCCTGTTCAAAAGCTCGAGGTTTCAATATAAAGATAAAAAAAAAAAAAAGACAAGAGAATCAATCACCTTGAATAAAAGCATTCGATAGAGACCATTAAAAAAAAATCATCGAATGGTAGTTGACACCAAAATACACCTCGTTTTCTCACATCAGTGATGCAAGTTAAGAGTAACGTTTCAAAAATGGAATGTTACAGTATGTGGAAGTGCTGAAAAGTGCGCAGCTAAAATATCACTGGTTTAATTCTGCTTTTTCAGCTAATTCAAGTTCCTTTATGTTACTTTCCAAAGCATTCAAAGCTTCCTTCTGCCTCTCTTCTTCTTCTTCATCCTCTTGTTTTTTCCCTTCATCTTCCTGAGATTCCTTCTCCTCCGAATCTGCAAATACGATATCACTAGGGTCAGGTGCTCGAGGTAGGAACTCTTCACTTGGAAAGATCTTCGAGAATATATTCTTTGCCTGAGATTGTCAGAATAAACAACATTATTATAATACATATAACATGATTTAAAGCTTATTATCAAATAATTATTTCAATTTCCAAAATTTAATTCTAATCTAATAATGAAAAAAAAAACCTGCGTTTATTATGCTTTTCATATTCAGATTAGAATAGTGTCTCATAAGTTACAATAGCTTTAATAATTATTTTTTCAAGACCATCCTTCCCACTTGTACTTCTTTAAAACATTTATAAAATTTGTATTTAAAAAAAAATATACATATATATATATATTATGAAATCCCCCAAAATGGCTTAAAATATTTCAATGGTCTTAGTTAGTTAGTATCGAAAATTTATTATAATAATACCTGCTTAATAGCTTCATCATAATCTAGTGCAGCATCAGGTCCTCCACAAACGTGAACGTTCGTAGGTAGAGCTTCAGTAGGGCCCTTCTCCAAATCATAATTTACCTATTAACATTAGTAGTAACAAAATTAAGATAACCACAAGTAAATATAAATAGAAAAAAAAATCTAACACAGGTCTATGAATAAAGGCAAAATCATTCTTTAGAGCTTCAACTACATTTACATATTTTTTAAATCCCCCACTCACATATCTCAATAATCATAAATTACAATATATTAGTGAGGGCATAAACCAAAAAATTAATGTGTAATAATAATGATAAAGTAATGATGATGATTAATAATAGTGGATTATTGAGCAGATAAATAGACGAAAAGGATACCTGATTGAAGAATAGGCTGTAAAGAACATTTGGTTTGTCAGATGACTTCTCTTCTTCCCTGTTGAAGAGTCTCTGACATGATGTCTGTAAGTCTTTCTCAGCGTCTTCCCCACTACATGTCAAATGAACCAAATCTAATAACATTTAAATCAAATTATACATAGGTTCCAATTTTATTTAATTATAACCATTAAAAAATAGACAATACAACTACTACTACTACTAATAATGTAAATATAAGATAACAAAAGTATTACAGAAGAATTTCGAATATAATATAAATATAGAATGAAAATCAATCAAACTTATTCGAGAAGAGAAAAAACTCATCAGTATTTTTAAGATGTTGCTTTACAAGAATTCTACTCCGAAGGCAGATTAGTAAAAAGCGTGCAAGATATATTAAGTTTCCTAGTTAATAAAATAAATAAATAAATAAATATAATAAATCTAAAATGTTAGAAAAAGTTTAGAAAAATTTACTTGTAAAGGTAAAGTTAAAATTTCATAACTATCACCAAATGTTTAAAACTCGCATTGAGATTTAAAATAAAAAATAATTTTGAAAGTAAATGTAAATTTAAAATGCATATAAAATATTTAGAGATTTACTTAAAAAATTCCAGAATCTTTAACTTAAAGTAAGGGTCAAAATTATGACACGAAAGTAATATCAAGTGACTACTATTTTAAACAAATTTATCTATTTAAACTGGTATTTCGATGTACCTACGAAAATCTTCACCTTAATGTTAAGATTGAATTCAAAATGTTTAAAGATTTCCCACGGAGAAAAACTTCTTTAAATAAACGTGGATCTCTAATATATGATACCGAAGTGGTACAAAACGAACATTAATTTTTTAACATTTTTCAGTAAGTTTCTTGATTTTAACCGATATCCCGAGACACCTAAGGAAGATCCTCTTTAATATAAGGCCTGATCTACCAAGGAGATAACAGAAATAACTCTTGCTTTAAAGTAGAGTAGAAATTGCAACATGGATATCATAAAAATAATTTTTAAAAATGTCTTTGTTTTAACTGATTTTCCGATGTAGGTACAGAAGTCTCTGCTTTAAGCTTGAAAGTAAAATTTTTAAAGATCTACAAAGGAGATAGCACGCAGAGATGGGCATCGTTACATGAAATTGGGTAGCGTTACCGTTACTCGTTACTTGAGAGAAAAGGTGTAGCGTTACCGTTACATCGTTACATTTTAAAATCCTTTGAAGCGTTACCGTTACTCGTTACATGTAACGCGTTACTTTTGGTCAGTTTCGGGCTTAATTATTAGTTTACAGTTTTCGTACATGATCATATGTATACATATTTACTGCTGACGATTAAATCATTGGATTAACTAACAGTTTTTAAACTTTTATTCAAAAAGTGCAATTTATATTACTATCATTGACCAAATAATATAAATATAGTTTTTAAAATTGTTATATATATTTTAAGTTTCATTATATAAGTTTAGTGCAATAAATGATATACATTTATGGAATTTAGTGATGCAATATTATCCATATTTGAAATTTTTTATAATTTATTTTTTAATAAACGTAGAAGATTATCTGAATTGTGCTTCACTTTGAACCCTAGTTAGCCGATCTTCTTTCAACATTGTTTAATTTTATTGGACGGTATGCAAAGTATTAAGAGTAGATATTATTAATATTAATAATGATAATGGAAAATAATAATAAAAAAAATTGACAGTAATAATGTATTGTAAAGTTAGGTAATTAATATATAATAATAATAATAATAATAATAATAATAATAATAATAATAATAATAATAATAGTAATAATTAAGATCTATTTAAACATAGTTAATCACTTAATAATAAATGATAATAATTTTCAGTAACCATATTGAGCATAAATAAAATTAAAAAAGAAAGACATAAGGATTTTATTTATAGTAACATATATATATATATATATATATATATATATATATATATATATATATATATATATATATATATATATATATATATATATATATATATATATATATATATTTTTTTTTTTTTTTTTTTTTTTTTTTTTTTTTTTACAGAACGCCACCACTCACGGGCAGAGCCCTTTTCAAGGAGGGGGCACACACACACACACACCTAACGCACAGCCCTCAGGTGGGCGCAGACGGAAGCCTTGAAGAGTGGAAGATTAAATACAGGAGGAAAAATAAATGATGGTAGAGAGTTCCACAGAATAGAGGTGGCTGGAAAGGAGGTACCACAACGGGCTAGCCTGGGATTTCCTACGTCCACACAAAATTGGTGCGAAAGCAGGGCACCCCTTGTGCAACGAGGACGACGCAACGGTGGAGGAATGCGAGAGGCCAATTCCCTCGAGCACCTGCCATTGTAGTACCTGTAGAAAAGAGATAGCGCGCCAACGTCACGTCGCAGAGACAGAGGGTCAAGAGAGTTTGAAAGTAGGGGACAGTTTATTAATCTCTTAGCTTTTGACTCAACCCTATCCAGAAGAGAGGAGGAGCCGGAGCCCCCCCAAATGTGAGAACAGTACTCCATACAAGGCGAATAAGACCCTTATATATTTGGAGTAACTGCTCAGAAGAAAAAAATTCTCGCAATCTGAACAGAACTCCCAGCTTCTTAGAGGCCGCTTTAGCAACCATTGTGATATGTGGTTTCCAAGACAGTTTGTTGTTTATGTTTAGACCAAGAATGTTAATGTTATTTACAGGTGAGACGGGAGAGCCATCGAAGAGGATAGGAAAGTTAGGAGGTGTTTTTGAGAGGGAGATGTGAAGAAGTTGAGTTTTTAAAGAGTTGAATTTCACAAGGTTGCTATGACCCCACCGGGAAATCCCATCCAGATCGGCAAGAATGGAATCGGAAAGTTGAAGACGAGAAGCAAGTCTAGAAGCAAAAGAGGGAGCAGATTTGAAATGAGTAGAAGAATGCAGAGTTGAATCATCAGCATAAGAGTGAACAGAGTTAGAAGTGCAGTTGGAGAAGATCGTTAATGAAAAGTAAGAATAAGGTTGGAGATAAAACAGAACCCTGAGGAACACCACAGTTGACAGAAAAAGGAGGAAGAGGTCGCTCCATCTACAACTGCCGAAATGGAACGATCTGAGAGAAAACTAGACAATAGTAAGCAAAGAGAAGGAGGAAACCCAAAGGAAGGGGAGCTTGGAGAGCAGTGACGCATGCCATACCCGGTCAAAAGCCTTGGATATGTCAAGCGCCACCACACAAGACTCCCCAAAGTCCCTAAGGGCAGAAGACCATAGATCAGTAAGATAGGAAAGTATGTCACCAGTTGACCTCGAGCGTCGAAAGCCATACTGGTGATCAGAAAGAAGAGAATGAGACTCCAAATGATCCAGGAAATGAGAGTTGAGAAGAGTTTCAAAAATTTTAGATAGAACATTATATATATATATATATATATATATATATATATATATATATATATATATATAATATATTATATATATATATATATATATATATATATATATATATATATATTATATATAATATATTTAAAAATCTTGAAAAATTAAAATTCGTTTCCATAAAAATAAACAAAAATGTCAACACAGTGGAGTTTCGTGTGTAGGATGTAACGAGTAACGAGTAACGGAAAAACCCGTTATAATTTGTAAAAATGGGGTAGCGTTACCGTTACAGCGTTACATTTTAAAACCCTTTGAAGCGTTACCGTTACTCGTTACATTTGTAACGCCCGTTACGTAACGCCGTTATATGTAACGCGTTACTGCCCACCTCTGATAGCACGAACATTTGTTTAAATTAATGTAGGAGTCAAAATTATAAAATGAAACTGGGTCAAATTAAACATTAATTTTCAAAAATGTTTGCTTAAAGTGATATCCCGAAGTACATAAGAAAGTCTTCATTTTAATATCAAGCCTGAATGTAAAATATGCAAAGATCTACCAAGGAAATATAAATACTTGCTTATATTAACGTTGAAATTGAAATTAAAACATGAAGTGGTACAAAATACATTTTATTTGAGGAAATGTAACTATTTTAACTGATATCACGCCTATGTACGGAAGACTTCCCTTTAATATTAATCTACTAAGGAGATAATATAATGTATGAGTAGAAATTATAAGGAAATGGTACAAATGAATATTAATTTTTAAAATTTTTGTTTACATATATCCCGATAAAGTCTTTCCTTTAATATTAATACTGAATGCAAAATATTTATAGATCTACCAAGCTTAAATTAATACGCAGCAGTCGAAACTATAACATGTAGATGGTACAAAAATACTATTAAAAAAATTTATTTTTTTTTATAAATATTATCTCGAATTACTTACGGAAGTCTCCGCCTTAATATTAAGCCTGAATGTAAAATATTTAAAGACCTACCAAACAGATAACAAGGGCTCTGGCTTAAATTAACGTAGGAGTCGAAATTATGACATGGAAGTGGTTCAACATGAATAATAATTTTTAAATAATGTTTTTGTTTTAAGGGATATCCCGATGTACCTATGGAGGAAGTTTTCGCTTTAATATTATAATTGAATGTATAATTTGGATTTATCTAGCAAGGAAATATAATAAGAAACTTGCTTAAATTATGGCATGAAAGTGATACAAAAATATAAATTTTTAGATTTTTATTTTCTTAAATGATATCCCGATTTACATACGAAAATCTTTACTTTAATATTAAGCCTGAAGGTAAAATCCTTAAAGATCAGCCAAGAAGATAGCAAAAAGCTCTCGCTTAAAAAAAAGTGATATTAATTTTTAAAAACCATTTGTCTGCTTTATCCTATATCTTGATGTACCTATGGAAGTCTCCCCTTTAAATTTATGTTTATAGCAAGAAGATAACAATAACTCTTTAAATTAATGTAGCAATATAAATTACATGGAGGTGGTGCAAAATGAATTACACAATGTAGCAAAATTTAAAAAAAAAAAAAATTTTTCCTGGTTTAAATTTATTAATTTTAGTTACTTGTAACTAAAGTAAACAGAAAATATATATTTTGATCCCGAAACTTCGATTTCATGATTATGACAATGATTTGGTATTTCAACCCATTTTAATTATATAAAAGAGCATTTTATATATTTTTAAAGCATTTTGAAGTAAACAATAATTATATGATTAAAATTTTTATTTTTATTTTCCAGAATCGTTGACAATAGAAATGATATTATATAACAACCTTTAAGAACGGTCTGATCAAATAAGAACATTGTGGAGTTAAGGAACACTTTATAGAGGTTTCTAAAATTTTCTCGATCTATACAAATTTTCTGGGACTGTCTCCATAATACTTGAAGAATCTTCTATACCTCATGAATATAAGATAGATTGAGAATTTTTCAGATCAATGCTTGACAAAGTATTTATATAGGAACTCAGAAAACCTTTTACTTCACCTCGATAGATGAGTGAACACATCTAAAGAAGCTAAATGGCATCTAAAGGCTGCAAACATTCGCCAGATGCATTCTGCTACATATGCGATCAGTTCATCAAAATAAGAGCGAAAGTTCACTGTAACAGCATCAATTAAAATGTGTGAAGCATATACAGCACTTTGGCATGTCAGTTGGGATCAGTTGGGCACCTGAGTTGCTTATAAATACTACAAAATTTTTTTTTTGGAAGGTAAGACAATTGTTGCTTGTATGAAGAGTATAATCTTAAATGAATATTAAGTATATAAAATAAATTGTTTTCTCTGTAGGATGGTTAAAAAGTGGAAAGAGATCTATGAAGTTTGCCATTTCATGAATTTGGCGTGAGCCCATGGACCACTTAACCAAATGTTACTTCTGAATTGAGGATCCTTCCAATCGAAGAGCTAACAAAAAATACACCCCTAGTTAACTACTCAGTCCTGCATTTTCAATTGCACCAGTACCACGCACTGCAAATCTTCCTGTACCTACTCCTCCAAAAAGAGCTCACCTATCATAAGAAAGCAACAATTCACAGGATGAAAACTTCATTGAGGATATAGAATGCGAACTTGGAGTAGCAAGTGGTGGAAGGAATCCATACTATCCAAATCATAAAGACCTTGGCTTAATGTCAAATGCTGAGCTTTTGCTTTCAAAGCCCAGAGTGAAATTTGTTGGATGACAGATTGCAATGAAAACATTATGGGAGACTATATACTCAATTTTAACTTCTTCATTCGTTTCTTACAATTTTGAATTAAATATTATATAATTAAATATTATATAAAGTTGACTGTATTTTTGTTATTAGCCTAAAATTAGATAGAAACACTAAACGGAACTCACAGTTTACAAAGAATTTTAGTCATACAAGCCACAAACACAAAATTTCAAAGAAAAAATGAATATTTTCCATACAATTAGCAATCAAAGGCATTAGAAAATAATCCTCACCAGCAAGGAACAAAATTTTTTTAAAAATAATTATAATTATTTAAATTTATATTACCATAGGAATCAAAATTACGACATGAATGTGGTATAAAAATGAATATTAAATTCAAATTAAATTATTGAATAAATACACAAAGGCTTGAAATAAATTTCTTATAATAAATATGCAAATATGTACCTATATAAGTAAAAGAAAAGAAAAAAAAAAGAAAAAAAAAAGATCCATTCTTACTGTTATAATAAAGTAATAAAGCGTGCTACAATTATTATGAATATATTATAAAGCTAATGCGACTTGGCATGACAAACTACTGCTGTCCTTGAAAATAAGTTCACGGTTATCGGACGATCCGACAAAAGCACAAAAAAAAATCTCATTCGAATTCTTTTTATTACCTCGTGAGTTTTTTTTCTCTTTTAACATGCATTTAAAAAAAACATTTGTCACCAAAACTCAGGAATTTGAAAAAAAAGAGAGAGAGAGAGAGAAACCATTTATAAATATACAATACTTTGAAGCCCATCAACCATATGGTAACTTTTAAGGACATATAATAACCATATAGTTTTCCAGATTTCAGAATTGTCCATCGATAAACATAAGATAATTTACTAAGATTGCATAAATATGAATAGTTACTTACACGAGTCTTTTGGGCAAACAGCACATCCACTACCAAGTTCGATAACAGTGACTGCTGAATGATTCTCTTCTGCAGAAGGCATCCTCAAAATAGTAAGCTGTTCTTTCTCATCAGGCATTATAGACCTTAATATATATATATATATATATATATATATATATATATATATATATATATAATATATATATTATATATATATTATATATATATATATATATATATCAATTCTTTGCTTAATATTATTAATTATATTAAAAACTTAATTGCAATAAGAAATTCATCTAATTTTCATGTAATTAACTCTGAAAGAATACAATATATTAAAATATATATATATATATTATATATATATATATATATATATATATATATATATATATATATATATATATATATATATATATATATATATATATATATATATATATATATATATATATATATATATATATATATATATATAGGGATGGAGCGATACCAAAATTTTTACCGATACCAAAAAATTACCGGACCGATACCCGATACCTGAAAATATATGATATATATTCAAATACCAAAATTTTATACCGATATATAATATACCGATACTTCACTCCATATATATATATATATATATATATATATATATATATATATATATATATATATATATATATATATATATATATATATATATATATATATATATATATATATATATATATATATATATATATATATATATATATATATAATTTAAAAAATTTTCATCTTACTTGTCAGTAACAAAAACTCCTCTCGACACAGACTGCTTTCTTTTGGCATTTGATTTAAAAGATGTTGGAGCATAACCACAATCCATGACAAGGTGTTCTCCAGTAAATCTTTCCCCTTCAGAAGCTATTCCACAAAACATTCCTTCTTTAATTATTACATATTCAACGCTTCTTCTTAGCATGTATATACCTTCAAACACAGCACACAATCTAAAAAGAAAAGAAAAATTTATACACCAAATATTAATTTATTGTAGTTCAACATTCTAACGAGAAGTTACAATTTGCTAAATAACAAAGGGGGTAATATGGACATTCTTCCATATTAATACATTTTGGCGTAAATATAAAAAAAAAATATATAGATCTTCTTAGCATAACTGTGATACAATTTTAAAATATAATCACGTGTTCTCGTCTTTACCTGCAAAATGCTTGGGGCATTTCTCCAGAACCAAAAAGAGTGAAGAGAAAAGGCATTGATCCATATCTACCAAGACTATTAAGAAAAAGAGAAGTTTTCCTAAGCCCCTCCTCTGTGTTCGCTTCCTCGTCAACCATTCCAATAGCCGAGGTGATGAAATGAATTAGCTTTGGAGTTAAGTCACGTGATTCAAGAAATTCTTTGAAAGGCTTATCAGCAAAATCTTATATAAAAAAAAATTGTATATATTACTAAGGAAAATCAGAAAGAAACAACAAATGTATGAATTTCTTTTTGACGCAACAAAGTAAGAAGATATGCACAATTTAAACTACTATAAGGAAAAGACCAATTTGTGACATACTGAAGAATGGAACATATTTAAAATATATAATTCGTTATTCTCAACAATAAGTAACACGTCATACAATTGAGATCATTTTACAGTCACTCAAAAAAATTAATGAAATACTAATTATTACTACTAATATAATAAATAGCATTCAAGACACTGATGAGAAACAAAATAGATAATTTTGCCTGTCGTTTAAAATATCAAATTTAAAAAAAAAAAAAATAATATAAAAAAAAGATAATGAAATAATACAAAGACAATATTATTTACAAAAAAAAATTTATGATTGCAAAATAACAAAAATAATAATAATAATAATAATAATAATAATAATAATAATAATAAAGCGATAAAATTACTTAAAAATAAAGAAGAAAAAAAAGATGATGGAACTGACCTGCCCACTCCTCTTTATTCTTCTCATGAAGGTAACAAAACTCGAGGAACTTCATGAGCAAGCGCTTTTCGACGAGACTTATAACATCAGTTGTAAATACGTCACTGCGAGAGCAAGGAACGACAACAAGCTTTCCCCCAGAGGGATTTCCTCCATTCTGCTCATCAACCCAAGTTAAGACTCTCGTTATACACTTGAATTCCACATATCTTGCCACATTAGAAGAAATTAACAACTCAACCAATGCTCCTCTTGAAAATAAAATCTTTAAAAAACAAATTAAACCATTAAAATTTAACATATTTTACCACCAGCAGTTTCCTCAGTTTTGTACTGCAGGAAAAAAATGTTTTTACAGAAAGAAATTGATACATTATGAATATTTTTGGTGAGAATATTTTTCACTAAAAATGATCAGCAGAAAAACTTTAAAACTTTCCAATACCTTTGGAGCCAAATCAATATTAAATTTCCTATTGCAATTCACAAGAGACTTCTTAGACCCAAGGTTTTTCTTGGCTTCGCCTGTGACATTTCGTGATCCTTGTACAGCATCATCACTAGCTGTGGCTCCTCCTTCATCAGGATTTTGAGTCTCACTTGAAACTTCCTCTTCCTCTCTAACATTAAATTAAAAGTAATGTTAAATAAAAAAGACCTTAGTAAAACTGTATAAAAGTAGTTTGTAAAGATACAAGACAGTGACACAAACACAATTGTGCAAACAATTATAATTAATTGTCCTAAAATCTTAAATTTGTATTCAGTACAACAATTGTAAATACCATAGTATATATATATATATATATATATATATATATATATATATATATATATATATATATATATATATATATATATATATATATATATATATATATATATATATATATATATATATATATATATATATATATATATATATATATATATATATATATATATATATATATATATATATATATATATATATATATATATATTCAGAAACATTTTCTTTGTCACTGAATTTAGAGTATAGCTTAAAACAAATAAACAATTTTCCCCGATATTGTTTTATAAGTATTTGCATTTATTTGCCCATTTAAGATTATAAAATTTAGGTAAAATGTTATCAACATACGGGACATGCCACTGATATTTAACTCCATCATATAAAGAATTTGGTAGGGACAAGGCACTCAATTCTTCTCCCTCTTTTAACAAACCTACTGGTTCAGGATCTGTAAATATAAAATAAAATAATTAAATCAAAAGATTTTATAACAAACCAACATCTACACCTTTTAATTTTTACTTTTTAAGTGAGATGATATTAATTTTCATGAGTGAAACGGAAGAACTTTCTAAAACAAGACAAATGTTACATAGTATGATTAAAGAAGAAATATTTAGGCAGAAATAGATTCATTGGTAGTAAACAATCACAGGTTTCCTGATTTGCCTATTTCATTTCCCCCATTCAAATGGAATACTGATGGAAACCTTAGCCTTGTCTTTTTTAATGAAATTACATGTATAAAAAAAAAATAAAAATTTTCTCAATTCTTTCCAACTTTTTTTTAATATTTACTGCTGCTGCTGCTACTACTACTAATAATAATAATAATAGGAAATAAAAACAGCAGCAAGACCAAGATTTATATCTGAATGAACTATACCCACCTCTGTAATTATCAAATAGTTATTTCTAACCCAGGAGTATCTAACCTGTCACATTGGCAAGCACATTATTTAGGAAGAAGAATAATTTACAGCAGTTTTAGGTAAATAGAATTTTTTTCAATTTCAGATTAAAGCTATTCTTAAATATTATACTCCATAATCATTTTGTACTAAAATTTATCAACACTCAAAACCTGTCCAACAATATGATACTTCATTTTCCATTATCTAACGAATTTGTTTCAATATTTATGACCTTCTGGAATTAATTAAGTCTAACAAACGGAAAAAGTTACCCAAAACGATAAAGATTAGACACCTGTGATCTAGTCTTTCCTAAATATAAAATTAATATACTAACAGTTAAGTATAAAGAACGATTCTTACAAAATCTATAAATACAAAGTTAAACACAAATTAGAGCACATAAACTTACCAAGAAAATTTATCAATAGAAATACGAGGAATACAAACAATGATAAAATGATACAAATATGTAGAAAAAAAAGTGAGAACAAAAAACACTTGCTAGATTGCTTCCACGCAATTTTATTTCACAATAATTAAGCACGAACACGAATCAACATATAAACCATCTTGATAGTTTCCATTTGATAACTAACCTGTTGAAGGAGCTGCCTTAACGTGGATTTTATTAGCCCAATCCTGAAGAGTTGTGATGGAAAATGATGCCCACTGACCTCCATAAAAACCATTGCTATATATATATATATATATATATATATATATATATATATATATATATATATATATATATATATATATATATATATATATATATATATATATATATATATATATATATATATATATATATATATATATTAGTGGGGAACGATTAATACACATCATCATCGTCAAAACGGGCATTTTTCTCAAATTCTAGTATTTAAATTTAGAGCTCTTAAACTGTAATGCAGAAACAATCATTTCTCCAGTTTCTGGGGTAATTCGATTTAGCCGGAACTTCTAAGCAGCCTTTTACTTTCAATAGAAGGTGGAGCCAAGGCTTTTGACCAGGTATGGCATGCGTCGCTGCTCTCCAAGCTATATTCCTTTGGATTTCCTCCTTCCCTTTGCTTACTCTTGTCAGTTTTCTCACTGATCGTTCCATTTCGGCACTTGTAAATGGAGCGACCTCTTCCTCCTTTTCTGTCAACTGTGGTGTTCCTCAGGGTTCTGTTTCATCTCCAACTTTATTTTTACTTTTCATTAACGATCTTCTCAACTGCACTTATAACTCTGTTCACTCTTATGCTGATGACAACTCTACATTCTTCTACTCATTTCAAATCTGCTCCCTCTTTTGCTTCTAGAGTTACTTCTCGTCTTCAACTTTCCGATTCCATTCTTGCCGATCTAGATGGAATTTCCCGGTGGGGTCATAGCAACATTGTGAAATTCAACTCTTTAAAAACTCAACTTCTTCACATCTTCCTCTCAAAAACATCTCCCAACTTTCCTATCCTTTTAGACGTCTCTCCCGTCTCACCTGTAAATAACTAACTTTCTTGGTCTAAACATAAACAATAAACTGTCTTGGAAACCTCATTTCACAATGTTTGCTAAAGCGGCCTCTAAGAAGCTGGGAGTTCTGTTCAGGTTGCGAGAATTTTTTCCTTCTGAGCAGTTACTCCAAATATATAAGGGTTTTATTCGCCCTTGTATGGAGTACTGTTCTCACATCTAAGGGGGGGGGGGCTCCGGCTCCTCTCTTCTGGACAGGGTTGAGTCTAAAGTTAAAAGATTAATAAACTGTCCCCTACTCTCAAACTCTCATGACCCCCTATCTTTGCGACGTGACTTTGGCGCACTATCTCTTTTCTATAGTACTACAATGGCAGGTGCTCGAGGGAATTGGCCTCTCGCATTCCTCCACCGTTGCGTCGTCCTCGTTGCACAAGGGGTGCCCTGCTTTCGAACCAATTTTGTGTGGAAGTGGGAAACTCCAGGCAAGCTCGTTGTGGTGCCTCCTCCTTTCCAACCACCTCTGTTCTGTGGAACTCTTTACCATCATCTATTTTTCCTCCTGCATTTAATCTTCCACTCTTCAAAGCTTCCGTCTGTGCCCACCTGAGGGATGTGCGTTAGGTGCGTGTTTGAGTAAGTTTTCTTCCTCTGTGTGTGCCCCTTCCTTAAAAAGGGCTGTGCCCGTGAGTGGTGGCAATCTGTAAAAAAAAAAATAAAAAAATAAAAAAATAAAGGAAGATATTTATAGGCCAATATATGTAAAATAATCGTCAGAAAAGTGAGTCACTTTCCTGACGATTATTTTACATATATTGATTGTCAATTTTCTGACAATTATTTTACATTTATCGGCTTTTAAATATCTTCCTGCTCCACCTTCTTCTATTGAGAGTAAAAGGCTGCATTAGTAGTGCCGGCCAAATGTAAACTCTAAGACGAAATCGAATTACCCTAGAAACTGAGAGAAATGATTATTTCTGCACTGCAATTTAAGAGTTCTAAGTTTAAATACTACAATTTTATGTGTCTGTCCATGTTCCCACATATTAAATTTTTTTAAATCAATAGATAACAAAGCACTGGTGAAATGAACATCTTCAATGAGTTGGTAAATTATTTGGATGAAAAGGAACCCCGCACTGGCCATTTTCAGCAAGATGGCACCACTTTCCACGCTTCCAACGCAAGCATGTACGAAATCGAGCCCTACTTTGAAGATCGTGTCATTTCCAAGGAATTTTGGCCACCAAGGCCGCTTGAACCAACCCCCTCCCCCCAAATTTTTTTCCTATGGGTAAAACTGATTACTTATGTCACTAAATTCAATTATAGTGGATTAAATTACTTAAAAAATCTTTTGGGATTTTTTATTTCAAAATGAGGAACTATAAAATCTGTATTTTGAACCATGTTTCAAATTTTGTTTTATATCATTTTAAGATATCTGTAAGTTTTAAAACACAGTTTTAATTAATAAAATTCAATTTGGTAACCAATTTTGATGCAAATCAAAATAATTTTATTATTTTTTTTATTTAATATTAAACAAATGGATTATGAAGAATAATATGAGGCTTACTGACTGTTTAACAGTCAAAAGTTATGGCTGCATTCAAAATTCATAAAAATAAAATAATAATAATAATAATATTATCCTATTTGAAAATCTGGGTAAATTGTTAGTTTTCCTAGCCAGTAGTTAAGGTCTTAATAGTAATACTGTATATGAGAACAATAAAAATGAATATTAACCTATTGAAACTGTCAATACTGGAAATGAATACTAAAATTATCTACAAATTTAACTGATGGGCAACTTTTAAATATACCAGTGATATATATATATATATATATATATATATATATATATATATATATATATATATATATATATATATATATATATATATATATATATATATATATATATATATATATATATATATATATATATATATATATATATATATATATCCTCTGGTGGGCAAAGGCCAGAGACCTACAGATTTCCACCAAAGTTGGGGGATAACAGAATCAAAGACTGATTAAATACCGACTGACAAGCCCCGATTCACGGAATTTAAAAGTGTGCAATTTAAAGGAATTTGGGAAAACAGATCATGGGAGTGTGTTTCAGACATTTCAAAAGAATACATGTAAAACTGTGAATAGCAATTAAGTCTCGGGTCAGAGAGTTGGACTGAGAAAAGATGAGACTGTGTAGAAAGACGTGTCGCACAAGCTCTTCTCAATGGAGGTGGTGTGCAAAGTGAGAGTTCAGAAGAGCAGTGTCCATTGTAATAAAGATTGTATAGAGAGAGTGACGTAACAATTCGATGGGCAGAAAGAGATTGAAGAACAAAAGAGTTTATGTATGTATGTATGTGTGGAACCACCCCAAATGTGTGAGGCATACTCTATACAGGGGCAAACAACACCTCTATAAAGAGTAAGCAACTGGGGTGACGTAAAAAATTATGCAATTTGATCCTTCTAAGAAAGATTACAAGAAAACGAACATCAAGAATATTAAAAACAGATGATGATTTCAGTCAAGTGTTTTCAAAGATGTCATAGTTGAGTGGTAGGTTGTGTTGACTAGAGAGATGGAGGAATTGAGTTTTTGAAGCATTGAAAATGAATAAGTTTTCACCAGCCCAATTTGAAATATCAGAAAGATCAGTGAAAGATTCACTGAAACACTGAAGAGCTTAGGACAAAGAGTCAGAGATAAGGGAAAAGATCAAAGATCACTAGTAGAGCATTCTTTACAAAAGACACACTGGCCATCAGAAATAAGATTAGAAGAATTGAAGCGTTTCAAAATCTTCCATTTAAAGATAGATTCAAAAACTTTGAAAAGAACAGGGTTAAAGAAATAGAGCAATAGTTAAAAGATTGAGAGGAGTCTCCCTTCTTCAGTAGAGGCTGAATGAGCGCATATTACTAGCAAGAAAGGAAGCTCGAAGTGTACATTTTATATATATATATATATATATATATATATATATATATATATATATATATATATATATATATATATATATATATATATATATATATATATATATATATATATATATATATATAGCAATAGATATTAGATTTTAAAGAAGTTAATTACACAAGTGTTTCTGCTTACCTATCCAGGTGCAAAACTTTCTTTTCCTACTCGGGCAGAAGCTGCTGCAACCAAGGATTCCACAAACCCTGGAAAAGGTATCTATCTGATTATGTTAAAAAAACAACACAACTTAAAATTAATAAGCAACTTCATACATATATATATATATATATATATATATATATATATATATATATATATATATATATATATATATATATATATATATATATATATATATATATATATATATATATATATATATATATATATATATTATTCAGTGTCATATACAATATATTCAAACTTTAACTATGCAAACTTCAACTATTCTTAAGTTTCGAATTTTCTGCTTTTGTAATTTTGATTGAAGAGAAATCACAATGTTCCTCTCTTCTAACTACTACTTCACACTACTACAGCTTTGTTTCTTACAGAGTATCATCTGTTCTTTTGAAATACAGTGTGTGTGCATATGTGCATTCGTGCGTGCACGTGCATATATATATATATATATATATATATATATATATATATATATATATTATATATATATATATATATATATATATATATATATATATATATATATATATATATATATATATATATATATATATATATATATATATTACAATAGATACTATTCTTTCTAACTCTTAAGTAACGGTTTTCCTCCTTTGTGAAAGGAGGATGTGATTCATCTCTCCAAAGCAATCAACTTTTTCTTACTCAACTATTTATCTCAAGTTAAACTGTGCCCAATTATTTCAAAATTGTTGTGTATGCATGTGAATGTTTGTGGTAAAGCCTGGAAAAGCCTTCCTCTATCTTTCCTTTCTTTAACTTTAAATACTTTCAAAAGGTGTACATTGGGAATGTGTCAATCTTTGGTCATGTTTATGTTACAGTTTTCCAACTTCTGGTTGATATATATATATATATATATATATATATATATATATATATATATATATATATATATATATATATATATATATATATATATATATATATATATATATATATATATATATTCATTAAATTTGAAATGGTTAAGTTTGCATAACTTCTTGAAAGGTGGTTTTAATAATAATAATTTAAAAATACTAACCTGTTCCTAAAACGATAACGTCAAAATTAGATGTTAATTCATTCTCCATTTTTAATGATACTGATTCTTCAGATTGGAAAAATATATAACTTTTTCACAATTACTTGGTAACAAGTATTGTTCTCAGGTTTTAACATATATTACATTAAGTTATCCCTGTACTCTGCATACAAGACCTTATAGAAAAAAAATCTCTGAAATAATAATAAAAAAATTTTGGATTTGGTATGTAGTAGTTTTAATTTTTTAATGCATATATGTCATCGCTATGCACATGGAAGCAATGATATTAAGTGAATTATATTATATATATATATATATATATATATATATATATATATATATATATATATATATATATATATATATATATATATATATATATATATATATATTGACTGACTGGGTTAGAATTTTGCTGGGGCTGGGGTCTTCCAAATTTTGCCAGAGCCAGGATTCTGGCAGAGGTTGCCTAAAATTTATAGAGATCAAAAGTAGTGAAATTTTAAGAAAATAACTATAATATTAATTGAGATTAATTTAATTATAAGAAAGGAGTAAAATATTCAACATTCACTTAAATTAATGATTATTTGAATATTTTTAAGAAAAAAAATTTGAAAAAATTAAAGATTTTGTATAATAAAAGTTTGAAAATACTACAAAAATTTTGAAAAAATATTTTTGATACACAATAGTGATTCAACAGGTTTACTTAGGTAAAATGAAAAAAAAAAAAAATGATGACTCTCTCGCCTTCTGGAAGGAAAACAAGAATGATCTTCAAACACTGGCAAGAGAATATCAGTGCCCACCAACAAGCTCAAGTGCCAGTGACAGAGAATTCAAAGAAGGGTAATCCATTCAAAAAGAGAATCAAACTATTGCCAAAAAATGTAGAAATGCTACTGTTTTTAAAAGACAATCTTAGAGCAGTAACATATACAATGTCACTGCCCTCTGTCCTAAACATTTCACTTCCCCAAATTCTAAAACTTATGATTTAAATGTTCAAGAAAATTCTGAAAGTTAATAGTGATTTAAGTGAATAGATTGTTTGTTGTTTTTTCTTCTTTTATGTTGTATTCATTTTGCCACACCTAGGAACCGACCGGGGCCCCGGCCCCGGCCCCGGCCCCGGCCAAAAATCAAGGAAAACCGGGGTTGCCGGCCGGGGTTAAAATGGCAAATTATACTTAAATTTTTTTTTTTTTTTAATTTTCAGCCGATTCTGCTGAAACTTTCAGTTATATAGATTTTTTACCGGTAAGAAAAGTCCATTTCTAGCGTTTTTCCGAGTCTATTATGGTTAAAAAAAATCTTTTTTTTTTTTTTTTTTTTTTTGAAATTTTACCCTTTTTTAATTGAATGGCGGTGCCAAACCACTTTTTAGAATGAGCTGAAAATTGGACTATTTATTCAAAATTAAATGGGATACAAAAGTCTCTAATAGACTTTTGTTCCCAGAGTTATAGAAAAATTGTTATAAGCCAAAAACTGACCAACTATAGAAAAAAAAAATTTTTTTTGAACTAAAAAAATCCACCTTTTCAGACAAAATTTTTTTTTAAAAAAAAAAATACAACTATGACATTTCCTATTTTTGGTTGTGTATAGAGGAGGGGTGGGGCTACAAATTCCTCTATGTACTTTATTCGATGACATTCGTTGGTTTTGAGATATAGCCTTCAAAAAGGTCCATTTTTGGCCAAATTTCAAAAATTCCCAAAGTTTGAGAGGCTATATCTCGCTTCAAACAAAGAGCATTTAAATATGCACTAAATAAATATTGTTGCCCTGCCCTCTTCTAAACAATATTCACAAATAAAAAAAAATAGTAGGTAGCGTTTTTTATAAATAATTTTTTCCTCCAGAAGGGTACGATTTTTGCAAAATTTTTTTTCAAGTGCTTATATAACTTTTTTCTAGACGTGATATCAAAAACCTATTCCCACCAATGCAAGAAATTGGGGCAAAGATATTCAGCTAAATTTTCAGCTCATGTGGACCAGTGGTTTGATCCAGTTATTCATTTTTTTCAACTTTGGGTCCAAATAAGTTTCAAACCGTTATAGACTCAAAAAAAATGCTCGAAATCAACTCAGAACTTCGTGAAAAAATTCACATACTTTGAAAATTTCAGCTCAATCAGTCAAATAATAAAAAAAAAATTTCAAACAAAATATAAGAAAATTAAGATTTTTTTCTTTTCTGTTTCTATTTTGACCGCTCCTTTTCTGCTAGTGAATGTTCATCTTTGTGTTTTGATTTTAGATACTCCAAAAAGATTTGGTTGAAATTTTTTTACTTGTAGCACCCGGAGGTTCTCTTCTAATTTTCTGACTGCAGATGTTAACATTTAGCTATTTCGAGCCTATCCTGAAACATTGTAAAGTATTCAAATACTGCAGAAGCTGATCTTTTAGCCATATTGACTGAAAGTATAAACAAAATAATAATTTTTAAATAATGTAGCTAAATGATACAAGTTTGATACATAGCAATAAAATAACAATGATATGTATAAATACAGGTTAAATTGATAATTTTATATCTTACATTTTTTCAAACTTTACCTTAGGGTCTTACCTTACCTGTACCTGTTGAATCACTATTATGAATTAGAATATTTTTTTTTTAAATTTTTGTACTTTTTTTAAACTTTAACTATACAAAACTGTAATTTTTTTTTTTTTTTTTTGGAAAATGCATATAATCATTAATTTAAGTGAATGTTGGCTATTCTACTCCTTCCTTACAATTAAATAAACCTTATATCTAATTTTCTTAACCTTAAATTTCAGTGCTTTTGACCTCTTTACAAATTTTAGAAAACCCCGGCCAGAACCCCGGCCCCGGCCCCGGCCAAATTCCAACCTCGGTCGGTTCCTAGCCACACCCAATTTGTAATGAAAGAGTAAAGGAATTAAAATCTTAATTTTCTTATCTTTTGTTTGGTTTAATCCACCATTAATAAAAAAATCCAGTTTTCCCTGATTATTAGCAGGGTTCCCAGTGAGTCAATAGTTATGTCTCCATGGTTCTTTAATTTGTTAGTGAATGGTGTTGTTTGGGGGATGGAGAGGGAAAGGAAAGTTGTTAGATTGAGAAGTGAAGAGGGTGAAAGGAAGGTAAATGTCTTGTTGCTTGAGGATGATGCAGTGTTAGTTGTGGAATCTGGGGAGAAGCTGAGAATGTTGGTGAAGGAGTTTGTTTGAGAATATGCGTTTAAGAGAATGAGGGTAAACTCAACAAAAAATAAAGTGATGAGGATTGGGGGCAGGGATGAGGCAATAAGAGGGAAGGAATGGAGGGGTGTCAAGGTAAGGGGAGAGAAATATTTGAAGAGGTAGAAGAGTTTAAATATCTGGGAATGCTGGTGGAGGGAAAATGGGGGATGGAAGGGGAAACATTGAGGGAGGTATGGAAAAAGGGGAGAATACTGAAGGAAATAAAGGTAAGAATGTTTAAGAGTATGTGTCTACCATCTGTAATGTATGGGTGTGAAACATGGATGGTGAATGCTCAAATGACAAAAAGATTAAAATTGTATGCTATAGCATTGAGGGCTATATGTGGGTTAAGGAAGGTAGATAGAATAAGAAACGAAAAAATAAAAGTGTGTGGATGGAGGAGGGGAATAGTGAGTAGAGCTGAAGAGTGTGCATTAAGGTAGTTTGGGTATATGTGTAGAATGAATAAGGAGAGGATGGTGTGTTAAGTGATGAGATCCGAGGTAGGAGGAGGAAGTGGGAGGGGAAGGCCGAGGTATATGGATGGGGTGAGGGAGATTTTTTTTTTTTTTTTTTTTTTGGGGGGGGGGTTGAATGTAGGGAGATAGGAGAGTTGCAGAGGACAGAGTGAGATAGAGAGAAGTGGTAATGGGGGATGAATATGTGGAATGTGTATGTATGAGTGAACTGTGACTACCACCACCCCATAAGAGTGGGAAAGGTGAATGGTAAAAATAAATAAATAAATAAATAAATATAAATAAATAAATAAATAAATATAAATATATATATATATATATATATATATATATATATATATATATATATATATATATATATATATATATATATATATATATATATAAAAGTTTCTAAAAGTTACTAAAAATAAAATAAAAAATAATATACTGATGAGCCAAAATTGATATTGATTTATAATAAAATGGTAATTAATATAATTTTTTTTATAATTTTTATAATCTATATTATTTAATTAATTTTTAAAAATTTATAATTCAAATTTGATTTTATGCAAGTCTAATATTGATGTAGTTCCTAAACTGCATATTATATGTAAATGTACTTTAAACATTTTTTTTTTTAATGTTATTACAATTTTATTAAATTTTAAATTTTTTAATTTATAGTAAAAAGCAGTCTTCTGCCCTTTACTAAACTACTTAGTTGTTTTCAGTGTATTTCATCTTTTATAGTTTCAATATATTTAAAAAAAGTGCTCAACTGAACTTCAGTATTACCAAGATAGCTCTGTTTGATATACAGCAATGACAATTATTTCTAGCAGTAGTTCTATTTCTTACATATGCATACTACCAAATTATATATATATATATATATATATATATATATATATATATATATATATATATATATATATATATATATATATATATATATATATATATATATATATATATATATATATATATATGAGAATCTTGACACTGCTCCCTCTTCGAAATTAAATCCATACAGTCATGATTCCAGAACACAGACAGCCACACCCTCTTACACTTATTCTATTTTTCAACAACATTCAAGCCCATTGAAGCCTATTCCGATTAATTAAAACTTAAATTTCCTGACCATTTAATTAAAAGTTATATTCCATGTTCCTAAGTTTAGCAAAAAAAAATCTTGCAAAGAACACAGACTTACTACGGAACCCCGCCTAGTGTTTTTGGAAGTTGTTTAAAACGTTGTTTGTTTATTTTTTTTGTTTCTGATTTCAATAATTGTGATTAATTACGAATAAGTTCTATTACTAAAATACTTTTTAAAATGCAATATAAGTCTTATATTAATTAATGACTTCAAAATATAACCATAGATCTTATACACCTGACCAGTCATCACCTCAATAAATAGGGATGTAGGCCGAATGAGTACCGATATATAAATCGATATTGATATTTTTTAACAATAGTACCGAAAAAATATCGATGATATTTTTAAAGCAGATATATCGCTATATCAATATTTCATACTCAGTATCGAATCATCGATATTTTATTTTCATCTCAAATTTGAAAGTTTTCTGCTTTCATGAAATAAAATTTAAGGAAAATGCATGTATTTTTCATGCTCGTACATGTTACATGATTCTGACACTTTGTCTGCTCAGAAGACGACGGGAAATCAGATCATACAAGAAAATTAGAGGCTAATATATATATATATATATATATATATATATATATATATATATATATATATATATATATATATATATATATATATATATATATATATATAAAGTTCACATCTGACAGGCATTGCCCTATTCGAGGAGAGGTACTTTTCTAGATAGAATATACCACAGACTAGAAATGAATATACCTAGGATCCCCAAGTGGGATCGAACCGGCGTCCTCAATTAAGTACGTGAGTAAATCACTCCTACCGTTTAGGCCACGATATATATATATATATATATATATATATATATATATATATATATATATATATATATATATATATATATATATATATATATATATATATATATATATATATATATATATATATATATATATTATTTCAAACTGACATCGATATTTCCAACCTATGTTTCCAACAGATAGTATCGAATGCAATTTGATTATTTCAAAATTTTGATACTATCCTGTATATCGAGCACCCCAATAAGTTAAAGTCAATGATAATAACGAAACATTACTTTTAACAGGGTGTAGTTCATTCAGGCCAGGTTGCCAAATAAAACTTGTATTTAAAAGATGCCAAAAGGATAAAATAAAGTTGATATATATATATATATATATATATATATATATATATATATATATATATATATATATATATATATATATATATATATATATATATATATATATATATAAACTAAAACAACCCAATATTAAAATAAATTATAGGCAAACGTTTTCGGACTGACGTCCCTTTTCAAGCCAAAGTTAAAAGAGTTAAAAAGTTCCGAGTGGTATGTCGGTAAGACTGTCGATTTTTCAAGACCTATGAATCAACACGATTATGATTTAAGAATGAGCAATGAACGCAATGCACTATATCAACATTGATGTGAAAACAATCATAAAATCTTGATTACAGATGCTAAGGTGATTTGTAGAGAAAGCTACATTTTTTTGAAAGAAAACTACTTGAGTCATTTGTCTTTCACAACTCAAACACTTTTAATAATAATAAAATAAGTCTTGATGCTGATGATTTTGTATTAAACAGTTTAAAATTAATTCCAAAATAAAACATTAATTGATTGTGAAGAGAAGACATGATTTTGAATATATAACTATATATAGATTGGTGTAAATTTTGTATCGATATGTTCATTTTGAACTGGCGGTGAGCATTTCACATTTTGCTTTCTGACGCTTCCTCGCACTATTTTACTCACGTTCACTGGAGCAGGTCTCCGTTTTAACTTTTTAACTCTTTTAACTTTGGCTTGAAAAGGGACGTCAGTCCCAAAACGTTTGCCAATAATTTATTTTAATATTGTGTTGTTTTAGTTGGTGTTTAAAATCTGAGGTTATTGCAGTCTTTAATATATATATATATATATATATATATATATATATATATATATATATATATATATATATATATATATATATATATATATATATATATATATATATATATATATATATATATATATATATATATATATATATATATATATATATATATATATATATATATATATATATATATATATATATATATATATATATATATATATATTCCAATAATATATATATATATATATATATATATATATATATATATATATATATATATATATATATATATATATATATATATATATATATATATATATATATTATAGTTGATGGTTGGCAGGCACTTAGATGGTAAGTGCAGGCACAATAACGAAGGCTGGGATTGGTTCTTTATTTTATACAAAAATACAGTTCTGAATTGTTCAACAAGAATAAAGACAGGAATAATGACAGGAACCCTATCTAGTAATGTGTCAAACTGGCTGTGCCAAAGAAGGGAGGAATTCCTTGATGGCTGAGGATATTCTGCAGTGTACAGAAGGGCCAGAAGTCTCTTCTGATGGCAATGATCACTCTGAAGGACACTGTGCAGAAAATACAAATATTGCTTAATATGCAATATAGCGATATTTGTGTAATAGAAACAATGACAAATAATCACTAGTAGATTAACTACGAGTAGCAGTAAAACACAAAGTAAGCGGCGTTCACACAAGTAAGCCTATATTAGAGTGAGGCGTCCTTCACAGCGTAAAAGGCGGGAACGAGAAATTAGTTCTATTCCGCAGTGCAAACTAATACAGTTAAGATCGAAGAGTCCTGCTAGCTACATATATATATATATATATATATATATATATATATATATATATATATATATATATATATATATATATATATATATATATATATATATATATATATATATATATATATATATATATATATATATATATATATATATATATATATATATATATATATATATATATATATATATATATATATATATATATATATATATATATATATATATATATATATATATATATATATATATATATATATATATATATATATATATATATATATATATATATATATATATATATATATATAAATAAGTAAAATGAAACATGGAACCAATTCGACCTGTATTTAAATTTTAAAATTTAAGTAAATAAATAAAACGAGCAAACGACATTATATCAAAGTTTACCATATTATAGGGTAAACTTTGATTATATTTTTATTTTTTTAAAAGTATTTTATGGATTGTGTTGTCATTTAAAATTTAGTGAAAAATATCGTTGGACTTTGGTTAATTTTTGTTAATTAAAAATGTTGCAGTCTCTAAAAACTTTCAAAGGGTTACTGAAGTTAAATAAAATTTTTAAACTGACAGGCATGTAGAGCCTATACATAATAAATATATAGAGTGTCCCTTTAATGTGTACAAAATGTGTGGGTAGGTTCTTATCACCCTTATGAAGAATTTATTTTAAATTAACATACACGGAAAACGGCCTTGAATAGGAGTTATGCAAGCAACATAGGGATGCGACCCAGCACATGGTTGTTAGGAGTCCTATACATGGTAGAAACTCAGATGTTGATAAATGAAACACGACAGAGTATATATGGAATGTACAATTACTAATAGATCCGAACATGTTGCAAACGGGGGATCACACGCACATTTGTAAGCGATATAGGATGCGACGTGGGGCCGCTGAAAGATGTTCGAAATGGCCCCCCAACCGTGGTAATGCATACATCGACACGGAAGACCATGGAATGCTGTACCCGTTCAAAGATGCAGGGATGGCAACGAATATATGCACAGGCATCGAATATTCTTTGTTGCAGCATGGCTTCGAAGGTGAGCTCGTTTTCGTAGACCAATGTTTTTTTGGGAGTCTCATAAATAAAAGTTCAGGGGATTTAGGTCAGGTGATCGTGCTGGCCAGTTCACAGGACTCCTTTTGTGGCTGGTGTCATTAAGCACTTGGCGAACATGATCCCTGTTGAAGTGCGCAGGGGCACCATCATGAATATACCACATACAATGTGGAACAGCAAGTAGTACCTCCTTAAATAGCTCGGGTAGTGTTTGTTGAAGGAACTCCCGATAGCTACCGCCTGTCAGACGCTGTGAGAGAATATGTGATCCGATGATCCAATCCGCTAAAATACCTGCTCACACTTTGACACCAAACCTTCGATATGACTATGTGGATTCGCGTCCGCCCACCAATGGTCATTCTGGAAATTGGAGACCATTAATTTTACCAATTTTAAATACAAAAAACTATTAAATTGCGATAAGTAGATTTGACAATATATAGATTGTAGTAGTTTTTGTGCCGGTTTTCTCTTTTGCATAGTTTCTTGTCTGCTGGTTTCTTGTGAGCTGCCGCAATTTTGGTTTTTTGTTTCTTCTTCAGGGTTTAAAGTTTTCTCCTTGGAGAGGATTCCTTTTTATAGTTTTAACTATTTTAATGTTTTCTCCGACTTTTTATATCTGGTTTGAGAAGGGACTGTTGGTCGGAAAACTTTAGCCAAACAATTTTTCCGTTTTATTATTGGATTTTTAAATTATAGTTAATCTGCGGTATATATATATATATATATATATATATATATATATATATATATATATATATATATATATATATATATATATATATATATATATATATATATATATATATATATATATATATATATATATATATATATATATATATATATATATATATATATATATATATATATATATATATATATATATATATATATATATATATATATATATATATATATATATATATATATATATATATATATATATATGGGTAAAAGCCAGGTGAAAGTGCCTCTACGTGAGCTCGTTCGCATAGTCTTCAACCAAACTTTTTGGGTTTTGAAAATGACAATGGTGAAACGATGAAGTCCATTGGTTATTCTCAATTACATGGTGTAGTTTGACTTCAGAGAAGGAAAGCTTTCTTTATCTTTCCCCAGTATTCTGTATTTTCAATCTTATTGCAATCATGTCCCTTTAGGGATGTGTTTGGATAATGTTTGGCACCAAAAACTCGGCTCACTCAAGGCCGTCTTTCTTATACCTACGCTTTTTTAAATCACCTCCATGACCACTTTCCATGTTTCTATATCTACCTTCACTAAGCTTTTGAAGTGTACTAGAGCCTCCACCAATGTCTGGAATAAATCCTATTTTCCTCTAAATCTAAAATTACACTTTCAAAAAGCTCTTTCGTGCTAAGTCGGTACTTGAATTTTGTTTGTCTCTTTGAGCTTTATAACAAATGCCGAATGGTCCACACACCAGAACAATTTTAAAAAGGAGTCTTAAAGTACCTATACATATGCCACACTGCTGACAACTTCTGGTTTATTATTCTAATATTTACATTCATAACTTTTAAACTTTTTAAAACAAAGTAAATAAAATTAAAAACTTTTGTGTAAAAGATATACAATGTTAATTTTTTTTTTGTCGTGAAGTAAAACCAAAATGGAATGGCCACTACGTCCCACATAATTCCATTATTAAATCATCAATACCCAAAATTTAGTAAACAATTTACATGTATAATAGGACTTACATTCCTAGAGAATAAACTTACGGAAACAATAAAAAGAAACAAAAGAGGATAAACAATTCTTTAATTTAGAATATAAATAAAAACAAAAACATAAATAAATAAAGGTAAAAACATATGGAAACTGGCATCATTACCAACGTCTAATATAAATAAAAAAAAAGCTATTTTAAAATCTTCAGCCAACATCAGAGACAGATTTTAAAGATTCTGCTATTAATGGAGGTATCCCAATTTCTTTAATCCTAGAGAGAGGCAATTTGGACAAATTTGGAGCGTAATAATCAACTGCTTGCCAAGCCAAAGTCCGTAAAGAAGGCACATCTAAATGAACTTTAAATATTTTATTAGTTCGAACTGATTCCGATTCCCAAATCCCACCGAAGATGTACAAGGTTCCTTCCTAAAATAAAAATAATAATAATAATAATAATAAAAATAATAATAATAATAATAATAATATTACTTCAAGCATTCAGGCTATGAAAAAAAAAAAGGGAACTGACAATCGATATAAAATAAACACGATCAAATTTTGATGAGTTGGAGTCTAGTCTTTTAGTACTTTTAATCAAAGCTTAGAATGAAGAGGGTCAGTGTAACACTACTGCAAAATATTATTAGAAAATTCTATATATATATATATATATATATATATATATATATATATATATATATATATATATATATATATATATATATATATATATATATATATATATATATATATATATATATATATATATATATATATATATATATATATATATATATATATATATATATATATATATATATATATATATATATATATATATATATATATATATATATATATATATATATATATATATATATATATATATATATATATATTATATATATATATATATATATATATATATATATATATATATATATATAAACTAGACTTTCAGTAAGTTGATAGGGTTGGGAAGACCTATCAACTGTTTGTCCCTTCCCATGTGCCTCCAGCATTATTTGGAGGTTGTGGCGACAGGCCTAGCAAGCCGGCTACATAAAAAGAGACACCGCTCGAGTAACCAATGCTACGCCTCGGACAAGACAGAATCAAAGATTGACGACCCTGCGCGATAATGGACTACGGAACAGAAAACAATACAGAATCGCAACTATAAATGCTAGCACATTCACAGGAAAGGAAGAGGAGGCTGTGGACTTGATGGAGGAGAGAAACTTGGATGTGCTAGGAATTTGCGAGGTGAGGTACAAAGGAGGAGGAGTAAATAAATTACACAATGATTACGTGATGATCTACAAGGGGAGAGAGGAGGAGAGAAGGCATGGAGTGGCGATCATCATGAGACCAGAACTGTATAGAAATGTAATGGATACAATGTTAGTAAGTGAAAGAATTATAGCGATGACTTTGAAAATAGAGGGAGAAACGATGAGTATAATTCAAGTATACGCACCACACCAGGGAAGACCAATGGAAGAGAAGATAGATTTTAGAAATGAACTCCAACAGGCTTATGATGCGGTGAGAGGAGAGAAGAAAATAATTATGGGGGATTTGAACGCTCATGTAGGAATACGTAGAGAAGGGGAGGAGACGGTTCTGGGAATGCATGGTATAGGAGAGAGAAACATCGAAGGTGAACATCTGATTGATTTGCAATTAGAAACAATATGGCGATAATGAACACTTTCTTCAAACATGAAGAGAGCAAGAAATGGACGTGGTATAGATGGAGTACAGAGGAGCAGAGATACACGGAGAAATCAATGATTGATATGATGCTGACAAACGACAAGAGAATCTTCGAGAATGTTAAAAGTGTGCTCACAATATCCCTAGACTCGGACCATAAAATGGTACTGGGGAAATTGAGGTGGAAGTCAGGGAATAAACCAAGAAGGAAAGTAAGAGAAAGATACTGTTTGGAGAAACAGAGAAGAGGGAGTTAAAGAAGAATTTAATGAAAGAATTACTCAGGAATATGAAAGAAGGTCAATAGAACAGGAAACTGTGGAAGAGAGCTGGGAAACCATTAGTGAAGAAGTAGATCGAGTTGCAAGTGAAATAATGGGAAAAAAGAAATTCGGAGGAGGAAGAAAGAAGAGGACTGTATGGTGGAATGAGGAGGTTAGGAATGCCGTGAAACTCAAGAACAAGGAATATAGGAAATGGATGAAAACAAGAACTGAGGAAAATAGAAGAGAATATGTGAGAGCGAGAAATCATGCAGAAGATGTGAAAAGAAGAAATAAAGATTCCACATGGATCAGAATAGGAAGAGAATTGAAGGAAGATATGCAGGGGACAAAAAAACTTGTATATGGAATGGCCAAGAACATGAAAGCAAGTAAAGAACCAGAAACACATGTGGTTTTGAATAAAGAGGAAGAACCGCTTCTGGAGGAGATAGAGGTAGCGGAAAGATGGAGAGAGTATTTTGAGGAATTGCTGAATGTACAGGAAGAGGAGGAGGAAGTGGAAATAGTGGAGGCACCCCCTAGAGAAATACAAGGACTAGAGGAAACCAGATTGATTCAGTTAGAAGAGGTGAGAGAGGCAATTAAAACGTTAAGAAACGGGAAAAGTGCAGGATACGATGGACTCAGTAACGAGTTATTCAAGACAGGGGAAGGAATGACTAAGTGGTTAACATTGATAAATTGATAACATTGAAGAAGGAAAAGTACTAACATAATAGAGGAAAGCAGTAATCTGCCCAATACATAAAAAGGGAGATTGAAGAGAATGTGGAAATTATAGAGGTATAGTGTTGTTAATAGGAGCGAGTAAGATATACGAAAGGATCTTGGAGAAAAGATTGAGGATGAAGGTTGAAGATAAAATTGGAAAATGGCAACATGGTTTTAGACCAGGTAAAAGCACGACAGACTTGATATTCCATATGAAGATGCTGACGGAGAAAAACATAGAATGGAACAAGAAAGCGTTTGTAACATTCATTGACTTAGAAAAAGCTTTCGATAGGATAAAAAGGGAAAGACTGTGGAGAGTATTAGAAGGACCCAGCGTACAACATTCCTGAGAAATTGTCAACAGCTATTAAGAGCATGTACGAAAAACCTATAAATATGGTCAGAGGAGGAGGAAGGCGAGAAATGGTTTGGAGTGAAAACCGGGGTGAGGCAGGGCAGTGTATTGTCACCATTGCTTTTCGCACTGTACCTGGACAGCTGCCTTAAAAGAATATGCATAAGAGAGAATAGAGAAGACACACTGGTATACGCGGATGATGCGGCAGTGATAACATCAAGAACTGAGGATCTTCAGGAAGCTGTGAATAGGTGGAATGATGTGTTGAAATCCATGGGCATGAAAATAAACAGTGAGAAAACAGAAGTAATGGTAATAGCTAGGGAGAGAGAAGAGATAGTTGTGAACATAGAGGGGACTAGACTTAAGCAGGCGAGAAAATTTAAATATTTGGGTGTGGTGTTCGGCGAAGAGGGAAGACAGGAAGACGAACTGAGGGAGAGAATTGGAAGATTCTTAAAGAATGTGGGAATGCTGTATCCGTTACTAAAGGAGAGAGGAATACCAACCGAAGTGAAGGTACTAATTTATAAAACAATACTCAGACCGATATTGTTGTACGGTTCAGAATGTTGGGCAATGAATAGAGTGCATAAGAGCAGAATCGAGGCCGCGGAAATGAGAGTACTCAGGGTCATCATGGGAGTATCACTGAGAGATAGGATGAGGAGTGAACTGGTGAGAGAGGAACTTTGGGGTGGAATCAATTTTGGAATGCATAGAAAGAAACCAACTGAGATGGTTTGGTCACGTGAAGAGAATGGGGGAGGGAGAGAGACTGAGAGAGATGCTGGAATGGAGACCAGAAGGAAGGAGACCGGCGGGAAGACCAAGGAAGAGATGGATGGAGGCGGTAGAAGAAGCCATACAACAAAGGAACAAGATACTGGAAGAGGTGGAAGACAACGAATGCTTGAGGACAGAAATGCGTGGAGAAGATTTTGGAGGAGTAGCACCCGACAGGCGCCAGGCTTCCGGTTTGGACGGTGATGATGATGATGATGATGATATATATATATATATATATATATATATATATATATATATATATATATATATATATATATATATATATATATATATATATATATATATATATATATATATATATATATATATATATATATATATATATATATATATATATATTTTTTTTTATTTCATCTCTGGTGGGCAAAGGCCAGAGGCCTACCAATATTCCACCAGAGTTAGGGGGAAAGTCGGGAACATGGTCTAATTAAAGGCCGACATGACCTGATACACGGCGTTTGAATAAGTCATAGGAAGTTGGGAAAATAGATGAAGGAAGTGTGTTCCAGACTTTACCAGTAGAGTACATGTAAGATTGAGCATAGCGGTTAAGTCTGGGGTCAGAGAGTTGGACAGAGAAAGGATGAGACTGTGTAGAAAGACGAGTTGCACGAACCCTTCTCAGTGGAGGAGGTATGCGACGAGAGAGTTCAGAAGAGCAGTGTCCATTGTAATAGCGATAGTAAAGAGAGAGTGACGCAACATTACGACGGGCAGAAAAAGATTGGAGAATTAGTGAGAGCAGGAGAGTTGATAAGGCGAAAAGCTCTAGACTCCACCTTTTCCAGGAGATGTATGAGTGGAACAACCCCAGATGTGTGACGCATACTCCATACAGGGGAGAACAACACCCCTATACAGAGCAAGCAACTGAGGTGGTGTGGAAGATTGTGTCGAGTAGAGAGATGGAGGAATTGAGTTTTTGAGGCATTGAAAACAACCATGTTTTCTCTGCCCCAATTTGAAATGAGATAGCTCAGAGGTTAGTTGCTTCAAGGCCACCCTCCTTGCCTCTATTAACTGTTGCTGGGAGGAGCGCCTTTCAAAATGAAAAGAGTAATGAAGGGTGGAATCATCAGCATAGGAGTAGATAAGAGATGAAGTAATAGAGAGAAGGTCATTGATGAAAAGCAGAAAAAGTGTTGGGGGTACGAGAGATTCTTGAGGAACACCACTATTTATAGATTTATAGGATGAACGGTGGCCGTCTACAACAGCTGCTATAGAACGACCAGAAAGGAAATCAGAGAGATCACAGAGAGAAGGATAGATTCCGAAAGAGGGAAGTTTGGAAATCAAAGCTTTGTGCCAGACTCTATCGAAAGCCTTCGATATGTCTAGCGCCACAGCAAAAGATTCACCGAAATGCCGAAGAGCGGAGGACCAAGAGTCAGAGAGAAGGGAAAGAAGATCTCCAGTAGAGCGTTTCTTACGAAAGCCATAATGGCGATCAGAGATAAGATTAGAAGAATTGAGATGTTTCCAAATCTTCCTGTTAAGGATAGATTCGAAAACTTTAGAAAGAACGGAGGTTAAAGAAATTGGACGGTAGTTAGAGGGTTGAGAGGGGTCCCCCTTCTTCGGCATCGGCTGAATAAGCGCACGTTTCCAGCAAGTAGGGAAGGTTGAAGTAGAAAGACATAGACGAAATAGTTTAAGGAAGCGCAAGTTTTGAGAACCACAGGAGGGATACCATCAGGACCGTACGCCTTCTTAGTGTTAAGCTCAGAGAGAGCAGAAATGACGTCTTTAGAAGAAATTACAATTTTAGGCATAAATGAGTTGGAGGGGGTTGAAGGAGTAGGAATAGCTCCGGAATCGTCTAAGGTTGAATTTAAGGCAAAAGTTTGAGCAAAGAGTTCAGCTTTAGAGGAAGGCAAAACGGCAGTTGAACCGTCAGAAGATACTAGAGGAGGGAAAGAGGAAGAAGCAAAGTTAGAGTTGACATTTTTTGCAAAATGCCAGAAAGGGCGAGAGGAAGAGGAACCAGAAAGATTATTGCATTTTTGGTATCTCGAAGAATAGATTTTGCACGATTCCGGGATGAAATATAAGTTGAGTGAGTTTCTGGAGTTTGAAGACGACGGTAATCCCTGAAGGCAGCATCCCTGCGGTGGATAGCACGAGAACAAGCAGAGTTAAACCAAGGTTTGTTAGGTTTAGTAGAAGGGAAAGAATATGGAATGTACGCCTCCATGCAAGAGAGAATCACCTCAGTTATGCGCTCTGCACATTCTGAGGGACCCCTACCACGGAAACAGTAATCATTCCATGGAAAATCAGAAAAGTACGACAGCAAGTCAGACCAGTTAGTGGCACCGAAATGCCAGAAACGTCTCCTCGCCGAAGGCGGGGGCCGATCTTGCGGAAGACTTGAAGAGACAGGACAAGATACGGAGATAAGAAGATGATCGGATGAACCCAGAGGAGGAAAGAGTTTAACAGTATAAGGAGAAGGATTAGAAGTTAGAAAAAGGTCTAGAATATTGGGTTCATCACCAAGACGGTCAGGGATACGGGTAGGGAGATGCACCAACTGCTCAAGGTTGTTCTGGATAGAAAATTGGAAGGCAAGTTCACCAGCTGGATCTTGAGAACTAGATGAAAGCCATTCTCGGTGGTTAACATTGAAAACACCTAAAATGATGATTTCGGAGAAAGGAGAAGAAGAAAGAATGTGCTCTATTTTGGAGTTAAGATAGTCGAAGAATTTTGGATAGTCTGTAGAGTTAGGAGATAAGTAGACAGAACAAATGAATTTAGTTGTAGAGTTGCAAGAAAGTTTAAGCCTTAAAGTAGAGAATTCAGAAGACTCCAAATTAGAGACACGAGAACAGACATCATTGCGCACATATGCGCAACATCCGCCTTTGGCTGAAAATTGAGGATAGAGACAGTAGGAGGAAACAGAGTAGGGTTTGCTGTCAGAGCACTCAGACACCTGAGTTTCAGTTAAGAACAAGAGATGAGGTCTAGAAGAAGAGAGGTGGTGTTCGACAAAGTGGAGATTAGAAAAAAGACCGCGAATGTTGCAGAAATTAATGAAAAACGAAGACCGTGCACCAGGGCAAGTCGGCATAGAGGTCTTGGTGGCGCCAACCCCATCACCGGAGGCCACCAACTCCCAAGTGGTGATGGGGGAAGGAGTGGATGAGGGGCTATGTTTGGAATCCGCCCCTCTTGGATTCTCCGAGGCAGATTTATGTTTCGCCATTTTGATTAATTTAATAGGTAATGTAAGTGTAAGCGTTTGTAAATTTGTAGGACACATGTGAAGAAGTAGGAAGGTTGTGGGAGCATAGGCACTCCAAGAGTGAGTCAAGGGTACACTAGAGACCCTCTGAGAAGATGAAAACGCGAAAAGGAACGAACCAAAGGGCAACGGGAGTGAAACGGAATGGTCTAGCCCATCCTATCACCCCGTGTGTTAAGCCTAGTGGGGGTACTTGCATCGCTTCGGATGGCGCTACATCCTCCCCCTATATATATATATATATATATATATATATATATATATATATATATATATATATATATATATATATATATATATATATATATATATATATATATATATATATATATATATATAATTTCAAAAAGACATAAAGAACTTACCTCGGTGACGGCAGCCGAGTGGAAATATATTGATTTCTCTGTAGAACATTTTAACTTCTTCCATTTCATTGTTTTTAGATCTAACTTCCACAAATCCTTTAGGTGCTCGGCTTCATTAGTACCTCCTTGAATATATATGCCTGAAGAGTTATATATATATATATATATATATATATATATATATATATATATATATATATATATATATATATATATATATATATATATATATATATATATATATATATATATATATATATATATATATATATGAGCAGATTTCGCACTGAAAACCTATTATTTACTTGAACAGGTTTCACATTTCGAGGTTATTTTATGGCCATGCTTAAAACCAGCCCTATTTTCCAGTCTACTTTTGTAACCTATTTTTATTGCGGGTAGTTCGATTTATATTCATTATTATATTTTTATCGTGGTCTATTCTTTGTGTTTCAACTTGATTCTTTCTACCTAAAAAAACAATTTAAATACTATGGTTAATTAATTAGATTTATTTGAAAAGGAATTTTTTGTTCAATCTATTTCATACTGTAGTTCAAAACAAAAAATTTCCCGTTTGTAAATTTTATATTAAGATAGTGATAACACCTTTCTTTCTTCGTCGTATTCATAAAAAGATTTTTTTTCTCAATACTACCTGTCTTTTTGCAGTTCATATATATGCGACTAGGTTATTATCCAGATATATGTATCCTTAGTTTTAGAATTGTTGTTTTAAATCTATTTTATATGTAACCCTGAAATTAATTTTTTTAAATAGTATCATTTTTAACCTATTTTAGTATTATTAAAGTAAGCTATAAATGTCATAGGATTCTAGAATTTTCTGCTAGGGCAAAAAGGAAAGTACATTAAATATCCTTGCATCCTTTACTTATGGGACAGCTGAGTCAAGGCAGAACATTGTTTCAAACAAATTTGACCTGCATAAAATACTCTTACTGTTGAAGGAAAAAATTTAATTAATCTACCTTTCGTGAGCAAAGAAAAAAACTCAAGTTTCCTCCCCTCTGCATATTAAACAATATGTAAAAGTTTTAAATACGAACAGCGAGTGTTTTAAATACATAATTTCAAAATTACCAATGAGGGAATTTTCGACGACCCAAAAATAAGAACATTGATTAAACAGAAATTTTCCATATATCACGAATGAACGTGAGAAAAATGTCTGGTTCTCATTCGTGGACTTCATATAAAACTTTTTAGGCAATTGAGGGGCAAACAACTACGAAGAAATGGTTAAAAAAAAAAAAAAAAAAAAAAAATTTTAAGTTATAAAGTTAGGTTGCAATATGAGGGTAAAAATACATTTTTTTACATATGAAGCGAGTGAAGAACAAGTGGAGAGGTTCCACCAAGATATCTAAATTATAAAGGAACGATACCATGGGAGTTGGGATTCCCTCATGATGGCTGATTGCTGGTGATTCTTGATGCCATCAACAAGCATATACGCTAGGAAGTCAAAACAATTTTTTTTTACAGTGAAAGTATTATTTTTTAGTAATTTCTACATTTATTATGAAGTTACTCTGTAGTTTGAACTGTTTGTTTTCATGAAACTTGAAAAAAAAATCTTAAGTGACTTACTTTCTTTTTTGTCTTAATTTAACAAAAAAAATCCTGAAAATAGCTGTTGACATGAATCAGGAACTGAGTCAAAACAAGTTGAAATTCGTATTCACCGTACTCAAATTCACTAGAATCGTGTGTCGGATATCATTCAATAAAATTCCTGTTTTACAGTGATATATATCTTTCTTTCATTAACAATTTTCTCTTGGAAGTTGAGACTTTTGTTTAATTTCCATGTAAATTTTAAGCCTATTACTTTGGTACCTGCTACGATAGCTGTAAAACTGGTAACAACTCTTCTCCCTCCTCTGCCTGAGCAGGCAGTGGAAGAGAACCAACTGAAGGTGCACTAGTCAATTTTGTAATTACCGAAAATATTTAACCGAACTGAAAGAAACATCAATCCAGGAATATTTGATATTTCTGCTTTGGTGAACAATTATTGTGAAACCTCTGTATACTTTAATTAAGAAAATAAGTAAAGAAGAAGCAAAACAATGTAATCTGAGATTAATCATCTCCAAACAACAAACATTCATGCAAGTTTGTTTTACCAAAACTATATATATATATATATATATATATATATATATAATATATATATATATATATATAATATATATATATATATATATATATATATATATATATATATATATATATATATATATATATATAAACTCACATTGCTTATACTTAACCAGAATATGACATTTTCTGGGTTTTGGATATGACTCAGTAGAAGTATCTGGATGAGTCTGTGTTAACCGCCAACATTGATCACGAAGATCAAATGTGGGCAATACATCTAAGGAAAAGGCTGATACGTTTGTACCTCCTCCAAACACGTACAAACATTCCTCAAAATAAGCTACTTCATGCCGATATCTGAGAAAGGAAAACATACTATCATTATATTTAATTTTTAACATACAAACAATATTCTATACAACTGTTTAATAATTTTTATTTTTTTTTATTTTTTTATTTTTAAAAAGTTCCCATCTCACGGGCACTGCCCTATTCAAGGAGAGGAACTTTTCTAGGTAGTATATACCTAGGATCCCCAAGTGGTATCAAACCGGCGCCCTCAAGCACGTGAGTCAATCACCCTACCGTTTGAGCCACGGTAGACGGCTATTTTTATGAAGAAAAGTACTAAACAAAATATATTCAAGTTATTTTTATCACCAATTTAGAAAAACATTTTCCTGTGAATAAAAATTAAAAAACTTTTCTATCAATTTTTTACAAGCATTATAATATAGCATCACCGTTTACCTTTTTTATCACCTCTAGAGAGAACAGGTGAGAAGCCTAAATTAAAATTTCAAAGTTGACGGAAAATTCCAATTAAATTCCATAATTAAAGGGAAGGTCGAAATGACAAAATAAACGTTTCCTGAAAGTTTGCAAGTCAAAGGAACTGAGAGTTTCCAATTATATGTTTACTATTTATATTAGAATAATCAAATCAGTTGAAATATGAAATCAGAGAGCTGGACAGAAGTAGCATGAGCTTTCTTCAAAGGAAATATTCAACAAGTTCAGAAGTACAGTGTCCATAGTAATAAGGAAAAAGAAGAAACAGTTCAATGGGCAGAAAGGAGTTGCAGAGTCGGTGAGTGCTTAATAATAAGACAAAATTCATCCCATCAAGTTGAATTTTTTATTTTATTTTTTTTTTCAAAATTATTCAAAGATCTAAAGCTTTTCAATGAGTTTTAAATTTAAATGTAATTTCTTTAATGTTAAAAATATATTCTCCAGTTGTCTACACAAACAGCTATGGAACAGGCTGTTTTTACTGATACAGATACTAACATAAATTATATTACACAATACAGAATAAATCAAAATTGCTGATACTGAATATATATATATATATATATATATATATATATATATATATATATATATATATATATATATATATATATATATATATATATATATATATATATATATATATATATATATATATATATATATATATATATATATAAACTTGTGTTAGCCTGCTTGATCATACCTAAACTTTTGGAACGCTGTAATATGATAACAAGCGAAAATCGTATTACAACTTTAGCTTTTCAATCATATATTAATGTGTAGAATACACTCGCGAAGTTTGGTGCGTTCCTCCCGCCTCACCATATATATATATATATATATATATATATATATATATATATATATATATATATATATATATATATATATATATATATATATATATATATATATATATATATATATATATATATATTTGAAATGGGACGATTAAGAATGTTTTGACGATGACGATTAGAGTAAATTTGATGATAAAGAAAAAAACTGAAAAATTACTTTAAAAATTTCAATTATTTTAATAAATTTAACAATTTTATAATAAGGAAGAATTAAATTGTCTTTTCTATATTCCTTATTCAAATGTGTAATTTTAATATATAGTATAATAGCATCTTCAGAACATTGATTTCAAAAATTTTAGTACGTGAGAATATGAAAAGACATGAAGAATTCTAGTACTTTAAATTTAGAGCTCTTAAAATTGTTATGAAAGAACAATCTTTTTTTCCAGTTTCTGGGGTAATTAAGTTTCGTCTTGGGAGTGTATATTTGGTAACCACTACTAAAGCGCTTTTCACTTTTAACAGAAGAAGGAGCAGTAGAGACATATTTATAAGCCAATATATGAATATTAATCAAAATAATCGGCAGAAAATTGACAATGATTGAGAAAAAATATGCCGATTTTGCCTATGACGATGATGATTAACCGTCCCCTTACTAATAAATATATATATATAATAATAATAATAAAAAAAAAAAAAAAAAAAATAATATATTATATATATATATATATATATATATATATATATATATATATATATATATATATATATATATATATATATATATATATATATATATATATATATATATATATAGAGAGAGAGAGAGAGAGAGAGAGAATGTATATTTGGAATTTTCTATCCCATAAAGCAATAAATAAACAGTACCTACTATCTGGAATCACTTTTGAGTTTGTTAGTCTTGGTAACAAATACTCCCACGTCAGAGTTTTCAAATCAAGAACATGAACATCAATTGAGTACTGATAACCAGTCGTACCACCAACCACATATAGATGCTGTTCTTCTCGGCAAATAGCCTTTTAAAAAGAGAAAAAGAAAAAAAAAACTAAAATGAAGCTATCTTGAATATATCTTACAAAATTAATTTGTATATATATATAATATATATATATATATATATATATATATATATATATATATATATATATATATATATATATATATATATATATATATATATATATATATATATATATATATATATATATATATTTTTATTTTTTTTTATTTCACCTCTGGTGGGCAAAGGCCAGAGGCCTACCAATATTCCACCAGAGTTAGGGGGAAAAGTCGGGAACATGGTCTAATTAAAGGCCGACATGACCTGATACACGGCGTTTGAAAGGTGTGCTAAGTCATAGGAAGTTGGGAAAATAGATGAAGGAAGTGTGTTCCAGACTTTACCAGTAGAGTATATGTAAGATTGAGCATAGCGGTTAAGTCTGGGGTCAGAGAGTTGGACAGAGAAAGGATGAGACTGTGTAGAAAGACGAGTCGCACGAACCCTTCTCAGTGGAGGAGGTATGCGACGAGAGAGTTCAGAAGAGCAGTGTCCATTGTAATAGCGATAGTAAAGAGAGAGTGACGCAACATTTCGACGGGCAGAAAGAGATTGGAGAGAATTAGTGAGAGCAGGAGAGTTGATAAGGCGAAAAGCTCTAGACTCCACCTTTTCCAGGAGAGCTGTATGAGTGGAACCACCCCAGATGTGTGACGCATACTCCATACAAGGGCGAACAACACCCCTATACAGAGCAAGCAACTGGGGTGGTGTGAAGAAATACTGAAGGCGCCTCAGAACACCCAACCTCTTAGAAGCTTGTTTAGAAAGAGAAGGTAATGTGATCTTTCCAAGAAAGATCACGAGAAAAAGAAACACCTAGAATATTAAGGAGAGATGAAGGTTTGAGTTGCGTGTTTTCGAAGAAGATATCATAGTTGTGTGGAAGATTGTGTCGAGTAGAGAGATGGAGGAATTGAGTTTTTGAGGCATTGAAAACAACCATGTTTTCTCTGCCCCAATTTGAAATGAGAGATAGATCAGAGGTTAGTTGCTCCAAGGCCACCCTTCCTTGCCTCTATTAACTGTTGCTGGGAGGGGCGCCTTTCAAAATGAAAAGAGTAATGAAGGGTGGAGTCATCAGCATAGGAGTGGATAGGAGATGAAGTAATAGAGAGAAGGTCATTAATGAAAAGCAGAAAAAAGTGTTGGGGATAGGACAGATCCTTGAGGAACACTATTTATAATAGGATGAACGGTGGCCGTCTACAACAGCTGCTATAGAACGACCAGAAAGGAAATTCAGAGAGAAGATCACAGAGAGAAGGATAGATTCCGAAAGAGGGAAGTTTGGAAATCAAAGCTTTGTGCCAGACTCTATCGAAAGCTTTCGATATGTCCTAGCGCAACAGCAAAAGATTCACCGAAATGCCGAAGAGCGGAGGACCAAGAGTCAGAGAGAAGGGAAAGAAGATCACCAGTAGAGCGTTTTCTTACGAAAGCCATACTGGCGATCAGAGATAAGATTAGAAGAATTGAGATGTTTCCAAATCTTCCTGTTAAGGATAGATTCGAAAACTTTAGAAAGAACGGAGGTTAAAGAAATTGGACGGTAGTTAGAGGGTTGAGAGGGGTCCCCCTTCTTCGGCACAGGCTGAATGAGCGCACGTTTCCAGCAAGAAGGGAAGGTTGAAGTAGAAAAGACATAGACGAAATAGTTTACCAAGGCAGGGTGCAAGCTCGGAAGCACAAGTTTTGAGAACCACAGGAGGGATACCATCAGGACCGTACGCCTTCTTAGTGTTAAGCTCAGAGAGAGCAGAAATGACATCTTTAGAAGAAATTACAATTTTAGGCATAAATGAGTTGGAGGGGGTTGAAGGAGGTAGGAACAGCTCCGGAATCGTCTAAAGGTTGAATTTAGAGGCAAAAGTTTGAGCAAAGAGTTCAGCTTTAGAGGAAGGCAAAACGGCAGTTGAACCGTCAGAAGATACTAGAGGAGGGAAAGAGGAAGAAGCAAAGTTAGAGTTGACATTTTTTGCAAAATGCCAGAAAGGGCGAGAGGAAGAGGAAGCCAGAAAGATTATTGCATTTGCGACGGAGAAAAGAGTTTTTGGTATCTCGAAGAATAGATTTTGCACGATTCCGGGATGAAATATAAGTTGCGTGAGTTTCTGGAGTTTGAAGACGACGGTAATCCCTGAAGGCAGCATCCCTGCGGCGGATAGCACGAGAACAAGCAGAGTTAAACCAAGGTTTGTTAGGTTTAGTGGAAGGGAAAGAATATGGAATGTACGCCTCCATGCCAGAGAGAATCACCTCGGTTATGCGCTCTGCACACTCCGAGGGACCCCTCCCACGGAAACAGTAATCATTCCATGGAAAATCAGAGAAGTACGACCGCAAGTCAGACCAGTTAGTGGCACCGAAATGCCAGAAACGTCTCCTCGCCGAAGGCGGGGGCCGTTCTTGCGGAAGACTTGAAGAGACAGGACAAGATACAGAGATAAGAAGGATGATCGGATGAACCCAGAGGAGGAAAGAGTTTAACAGTATAAGGAGAAGGATTAGAAGTTAGAAAAAGGTCTAGAATGTTGGGTTCATCACCAAGGCGATCAGGGATACGGGTAGGGAGATGCACCAACTGCTCAAGGTTGTTCTGGATAGAAAATTGGAAGGCAAGTTCACCAGCTGGATCTTGAGAACTAGATGAAAGCCATTGGCGGTGGTGAACATTGAAATCACCTAAAATGATGATTTCGGAGAAAGGAGAAGAAAGAATGTGCTCTATTTTGGAGTTAAGATAGTCGAAGAATTTTTTTATAGTCTGTAGAGTTAGGAGATAAATAGACAGAACAAATGAATTTAGTTGTAGAGTTGCAAGAAAGTTTAAGCCATAAAGTAGAGAATTCAGAAGACTCCAAATTAGAGACACGAGAACAGACAACATCGTTGCGCACATATGCGCAACATCCGCCTTTGGCTGAAAATTGAGGATAGAGACAGTAGGAGGAAACAGAGTAGGGTTTGCTGTCAGAGCACTCAGACACCTGAGTTTCAGTTAAGAACAAGAGATGAGGTCTAGAAGAAGAGAGGTGGTGTTCGACAAAGTGGAGATTAGAAAAAAGACCGCTGAATGTTGCAGAAATTAATGAAAAACGAAGACCGTGAACCAGGGCAAGTCGGCATAGAGGTCTTGGTGGCGCCAACCCCATCACCGGAGGCCACCAACTCCCAAGTGGTGATGGGGGAAGGAGTGGATGAGGGGCTATGTTTGGAATCCGCCCCTCTTGGATTCTCCGAGGCAGATTTATGTTTCGCCATTTTATTATATATATATATATATATATTATATATATATATATATATATATATATATATATATATATATATATATATATATATATATATATATATATATATATATATATATATATATATATATATATAATAAATAAAAATAAAAATATCGAACCTGCCCATACATTGGAGTTGGTAAAAATGTTCCATTTGTTTCCATTTGTTTGTAATTTATTATATATACTATATATATATATATATATATATATATATATATATATATATATATATATATATATATATATATATATATATATATATATATATATATATATATATATATATATATATATATATATATATATATATATATATATATATATATATATATATATATATATATATATATATATATATATATATATATATATATATATATATATATATATATATATATATATATATATATATATATATATATATATATATATATATATATATATATATATATATATAATTATTATTATTATTATCATTGAGAGATTTACCTAAATTCAAGAACTTTTATGAAAAATCTTAGATATGAAGAACAAAGCTACATTTTGTAATCTTTTTAGGATATATATATATATATATATATATATATATATATATATATATATATATATATATATATATATATATATATATATATATATATATATATATATATATATATATATATATATATATATATGAGATTAACTCATCTCTAGATTTATTAAAGCTGAATTGTTTTATTTTATTGTAAATGTATTTTAATAGATTTTATAAATTGAATAGTATTTGGAAACTTTTAAAACTGGCAACTGGGGTTTTCGATTGTTGTTGTCCGGTTGAACCGTTTTTGAGGATACTGATTATGAGACCTGGAATATACTGTTTTGGTATCTAAAGAAAATAATTGGTATTTATTACTGTGCCTTATTATCTGAGTGGTTTAAAATAATATAGTATCTTAATTAATATTTCTGACTATAATTAATAAATTGTTGTCTATTGCAGTGAGTTTGATTGCCTTGTAATGCTTATGTATAAGGTAATCAGAGTGGAAGCTGAAATATTGAACTTGGACACCTTAAGCAAAAAGTCCTAGTATATATAAAAGTCCTTATATATATAATATATATATATATATATATATATATATATATATATATATATATATATATATATATATATATATATATATATATATATATATATATATATATATATATATATATATTTCGGTGAATCTTTTGCTGTTGCGCTAGACATATCGAAAGCTTTCGATAGAGTCTGGCACAAAGCTTTGATTTCCAAACTTCCCTCTTTCGGAATCTATCCTTCTCTCTGATTTCCTTTCCGGTCGTTCTATAGCAGCTGTTGTAGACGGCCACCGCTCTTCCTTTAAATCTATTAACAGTGGTGTTCCTCAAGGATCTGTCCTATCCCCAACACTTTTTCTACTATTCATTAATGATCTTCTCTCTGTTACTTCATCTCCTATCCACTCCTATGCTGATGACTCCACCCTTCATTACTCTTTTCAATTTGAAAGGCGCCCCTCTCAACAACAGTTACTAGACGCAATTAGGGTTGCCTTGGAGCAGCTGACCTCTGATCTATCTCGTAGTTCTAAGAGAGAACATGGTTGTTTGCAATGCCTCAAAAACTCTGTTCCTCCATCTCTCCACTCGACACAATCTTTCACACAACTATGATATCTTCTTCGAAAACACTCAACTCAGACCTTCATCTGTTCTTAATATTCTCGGTGTTTAATTTTCTCGTGATCTTTCTTGGAAAGATCACATTACCTCTCTTTCTAAACAGGCTTCTAAGAGGTTGGGTGTTCTGAGGCGCCTTCAGTATTTCTTCACTCCACCGCAGTTGCTTGCTCTGAATAGGGGTGTTGTTTGCCTCTGTATGGAGTATGCTTCACATATCTGGGGTGGTTCCACACATACAACTCTCCTAGAGAAGGTGGAGTCTAGGGCATTTCGTCTCATCAACTCTCCTGCTCTTACTAACTCTCTTCAATCTCTTTCTGCCCGTTGAATTGTTGCGTCACTCTCTCTTTACTATCGCTATTACAATCGACACTGCTCTTCTGAACTCTCTCGTCGCATACCTCCTCCTCTGAGAAGGGCTCGTGCGACTCGACTTTCCACACAGTCTCATCCTTTCTCTGTCCAACTCTCTGACCCCAGGCTTAACCGCTATGCTCTGTCCTACATGTACTCTACTGGTAAAGTCTGGAACACACTCCCTTCTTCTATTTTTCCAACTTATGACTTACACACTTCAAACGTCGTGTATCGGGACATGTCGGCCTTTAGTTTGACCAGGCTTCCGTCTTTTCCCCCAACTCTGGTGGAATTTTGGTAGGCCTCTGGCCTTTGCCCACCAGTGATATAAAAAAAAAAAAAAAAAAAATAAAAAATAAAATATATATATATATATATATATATATATATATATATATATATATATATATATATATATATATATATATATATATATATATATATATATATAAAAGTTACTAAAGCTTTAAAGGTAGCCAACTACATAGTTTTAAAGTTTCAACATCAGGTTACATATATAACTAAAATTTGTATTTGTAAAATTTAGTGACACTGATACTCTAAAATGTCACAAACGCTCTAATACCATGGCATTAGTGCATCCCTAATATTAAAATCTTACTTAACATTAAATTATATTTATTCTACACATGTTGAATTAATTACGTTAATTTGAAATATAAAAATAAAACACTGATAATATTGGTTAACGTTGTAAGATAAATTAACAAAGAGCTAAAACAACTTACTGAATTGGAACTGGCTTCTCCAAAGGGTGTGTCAGTACCCCCATAAACAATCATATATGGGGGAAAAGCTACAGCAGAATGTGAAGCTAGTTCATTTGGCATGTTTGGTTTATTTCTCAAACGAGTCCATGATTTACTAAAGATATTGAACTTCCACAACTGAAATATTAGCAAGTTATTTATTAATGTATTACATAAAAAAAAAGGTAATCTAAAGCCTCAATGATTTTAAAATTATATTAATTTATACCTAATTTAAATCCAAAGCAACAATATTAAAAAAAATAAATATATAAAATAAACAAACCTCTTTGAACAAAGGGCGACTTTCTCGCCATATTTCATCATTGTATTCATTTTCTGTTATAACATGATTGAATCCACCAAATGAATAAAGATCTGAGCCAATACATATCATTCGATGACCACTGCGTGGTAAAGGAGCTAGAGAAAAAAAAGAAAAGAAAAGAAAATATAAAATACCTTATGATAACTGTTTAAGTATTATTAAATACAATATTAAAAATGTTCATGTTAAAATAAGGTACAATATTAATTTTTACCATTTCCATTATTTAGAGGTTGCTGTTTAGAAAATGCAATGGGTTGAATTTGAAATGGTACAAATTTATAGATAGGTTTCATAACTTCTCACAGTTATTCCAAAAAAAAGCTGGACAGTAGAGACAGTACATAAAAAACTTTACAAATATTGGCAAATCTGTGTGAAAATATAATTTATTAAAATACCTAATTTTTTTATGTATGCCTGGATTACCCACAATGATAATGATAATAATAATGATAAATATAAATAAAAATAAATCACTTTATGAAAATCATATATATATATATATATATATATATATATATATATATATATATATATATATATATATATATATATATATATATATATATATATATATATATATATATATATATATATATTTTATATATTTTTTTTTTTTTTTAAGGAAACGTTCCCTCATTTTCAAATTTGAAATAAATTTTACTTAAAATAACAAAAGATGTCGTTTATACCAAAAATTTCAGACTTGCTACTAATAAAAAAAAAAAAAAAAAAAAAAAAAGCAAATTTTTAGGGCTAATATATAATATAATTATATATATATAATATATATATATATATATATATATATATATATATATATATATATATATATATATATATATATATATATATATATATATATATATATATATATAATTTAGGGATGGAGTGAAGTATCGGTATCAGTATATTTTTGGGTATCGGTTAAAAATGACCGATACCAATACCAGATTTTTTTCATCACTTTGGCTTACATTTTTTGGAATGTTCAATTTTTTTGACTGTAAAGTTTTGAATACCATGAAACATTGTATTTCTTGATTTTCCAAATTTTCAATTAATTAATTACTAATTAATCATTAATTACAATTTTTTGGCTTATATTCTATATCTTTGTAACTGCAGTTCCGATTTTGGTCAAATTAGAACAGTTAACTCTTTCTATAACATAGATCAACTTGTTATTCTTATTTGTTCATTTATTTAATTACTTAATTAATTAAATTATGTAATATTTTATTAATATTACCTAATATTTTGAAACGTCGTTTCCCGATAATTTTGTTTCCAGAACATTGATATGTTGCTTTCCAATAGAAGTTTATTTTTTCAAATGCACAAAATTGTTTTTCAATTTATTTTCACGCCATTTACTTCTTACCATTTGGTTTGTTTCTTAAATATTTTATTTTTATTTTAATCTTAATTAATCCGTTTTTTAACATTTTAAGATGGTAACTATATATATATATATATATATATAATATATATAATAATATATAATATATATATATATATATATATATATATATATATAATATATATATATATATATTATATATTATATATTGTAAAATTTCTAGGTCTGAGCCCTGTTGTAAATTAATGTTTAGTGTTAAGAGCTCAGTAGAAATTACAAAAATAAAAATAGTGAGGCTAAGACAAATCTAGAATTTTTTTTAGAATTATCATTACTTTTAATTTTTGTAATTTCTACTAAAGCTCATTTAAGGCAAATCATGGGAATTTATTGAGATTTAAATGAGGGTAATTATTTGCTCTAACTTTAAAGTAGTTAAAGATTGTAAGTAAAGCAGATGGCTAGTGGTAGATTGCATATTGTAAACTTGCGTAAAGAAAGGAAAAGGAGTTAAAATACAAATTCCTTAAGTTATGTCAACACTAATTATATACAATCAAAACAGTTTAGTCATCAAAAATAATTTTATTCCTGTATACATCGAGATAATTTATTACTAAAATTTAACCGGGAAATGATAATTTAGAGAAAATAGGGGATGGAGGAATAGGGGATATTGGTCGTTAGGCATTTCAAAGTTTTTTTTAAACTTTAAGATTTTAGAGGAAATTGGGGATTTACATAATTTAATCCTTTTACAGTTTTCAAAATCTTCTTCAGTTTGGTTTTTTCTTTTCTTGAGTTGTTTACTGGTTTCCTTTTCTTCATTTGAGTTGTTGTATTTTCTTTCACTCCTTAATCCTTGATTTGAGAAAATCAGTCTCCACCATTTTCCTTTTCTAGTTTTTGACTCTAGAAGATCCAGATCTACGCCTACATTTATTCTTTCCATGCTAAAATCATCAAATTGTATAAATAGTGTATATTTATATTCACTTCTTTTAAACATTTGGTATAGTTTGTTTAATACTTCACACATTGTTGTACTAGCAGCATTCCTATGTTCCGTTTTAATAAAAGAAACATGTGTTTCTTTTGCATAGAAAAAGGTCTGAGGAAAACAATCTTTGATGACATTTACGAAGTCTCCGTCTTTCCATAGTTGAGTGTTTACGTTCCAGGATGTGGTTTTAGATAACTTTTTTTCGAAAATTCTAAGGAAAGTATCAGGAAATATGGGACGATGAATTAGGGAATTATCTTTAGACATTTTAATTTAAATTTTGTCTGAAAAAATGAACAAATGAACAGTAAGTCTTCCTAATGAGTTATAATATAACAAATCATGAACTAATAGAATAAACAACAATATTATACATCTCTGAAAACAATCAAGAGATTAACGAAATAAGTTACCCGGTCCATGAGTACTTATGATATAACGTTTACCATAAAGTAGTCACAAGGCAGCTTAGCGTAAACCTTCTCCTTGGAGACTTAGTTTACTTTGAATTAAATCAAGCTAAGAAGGCAGAATGCAAAGCATCCTTCTGCGAGACCAACCCAAAGGTGACCTTTCCGTCTCTTTCCTAATCATTTACAAATATATATGTTAGGCCAGTATTAGAGTATTGTGCACAGGTTTGGGCTCCTCATTTAAGAAAAGACATAGATATGCTGGAGAGAGTACAACGTCGAGCAACAAGGATGATTTCTGGCTTTGAAAATAAGAGCTATGAAGAGAGGTTGAAGGAGTTAGGAATGTTCTCAGTTGAAAGGAGATTTCTCAGAGGGGATATGATACAAGTTTACAAGATATTTGCATCTGACAGTAATACAGAGATTGAAAAATACTTTATATTGGACCGTGGAAGAGTAACTAGAGGACATGATAAGAAAATTAAAAAGAAGCCATGCCATCTCAATCTAAGAAAATACTCTTTTAGTAATAGAGTTGTTAATTTTTGGAATGACTTGCCAGAAGAGATTGTTGACTGTGATTCTCTTGTCAAATTTAAAAGGGGGCTAGATAGATATATGGATGGTTTAGGTATTATATAATATAACTTGACTAAGCCAAATTGGTGGGTATATATGAATTTTTAGATCAACAGATCAACCTATGACTAAGCCTAATGGCAGTTTTTTTTTGTAGTGGGTGATGGTTCATTGAATGCTGCATGTGTAGTTGGGCTTGGTTTTGCTTTTATCTTTGCATGAATGAACTGATAACTAGGGAAGGGATAGGCCTAGTCTTTTGTGCATGTACTAGTATTGTTATTGTTATTATTTGTTTGGACTGGGACAGTCTCGATAGGCCCTTGTGGCTTCTAACTGTCTCTATTTTCCTACGTTCCTACATATGCCGTCCCTTCAGTCAGACAAAAAACTGCCCTTCTGGCCACCACCAGTTCAGAGCAAGCAAACTGCTTGCTCCGAGAGCTGGAGGCGCTCTCCTCTGTTACAAGTGTATAAGGGCAGTTAAGCCACGATGGATAAGCTACTACGGGTAGCTATAAACACAAACCAAAACTAAATTATTATGTAACGCACAATCATTAAATAACTCGTGTGCAATAACATCTGTAATACCGTATAAGGATGCCGAAAAAGTTTCGATATAAATCGATATAAATATTTTTTACGATAGTATCGAAAAAATATTGATGATATTTTCAAACCCGATATATCGATATTTTTTCCTCAGTATCGAACCAACGATATTTTTTTTTTTACTTCTTGAAATTTTTAGTAGTTTTCTGCTCCTTTATAAAAATAAATTTAAGCAAAATTTGTGGTATTTTTCATGTATATATATATATATATATATATATATATATATATATATATATATATATATATATATATATATATATATATATATATATATATATATATATATATGGTAAAAGGTGGAGATTGTTTCTGAGTTTCGATTGTTAAAAAATATCGAAAATCGAAAATATCGGAGAAGCCTATCGTAAACAAGAGAGTTGCCAGAGGTACTATTACTAGACATACACACAATTATTATTACTTACTTTTCTAGCAGAACCTAATTCGACTTATCATAACCTGAACTACCGAAGTTGCCGTAAAAAGAGAATATAAAATTATTATTACTTACTTTTCTAGCAGAACCTAATTCGATTTATCATAACCTGAACTACCAAAGTTGCCGTAAAAAGAGAATATAAAGAGGCGTAACGTACAGAAGAACGTAACAAGAACACACTACAATGACAGTGAAAGAAAGGAGGAACTAGTTATTTATAGGCAGGAAAATATCGATTAAAATAAAATATCGACATAAAAAAATATCGATATAAAAAATATCGAAACTCAGAAACAATCTCCACCTAAGCCATATATATATATATATATATATATATATATATATATATATATATATATATATATATATATATATATATATATATATATATATATATATATATATATATATATATATATATATATATATATATATATATATATATATATATATATATATATATATATATATATATATATATATATATATATATATATATATATATATATATATATATATATATATATATATATATATATATATATATATATATATATATATATATATATATATATATATATATGGAAAATCCTTATATTTTAGATTTAAATATTTTATGATTTAAAGATGAAGCTATTTTTGGTTTACATATTTGCTTCTTAGTAAAATACAAAATCTCTGGTTTATTTTGAAGTTTCAAAATTTCCCTAAAACTAGATTCCCATTATGAATGGCAACACAAAAAACCTTGTTAGGCGATTTTGAACACGCTAGAGCTACTTGCTCTTATAACTCGTAATTCGTTAGAAACAAAATTGAAATGTAAGTGTTTTTTAATAATTATATCAACCTCGTCGACAAGATCTTCCAGAACGTAAAGTATAACTAGTTAAAACCTTTCTTTGACTATTAATTGTTTATTAAAATATTAGGACTTTGAATTTGGGCTCTGATTGCTATATTGGAAATAAGACATTGACAGTCTTACTCTTTATTTGATTTGCATTGTTTGATCTTAAATTTTAGCAAAGAGTAGGCTTGTTAGGCATTCTATGGGGCTTTAAAATTTGACTATAATACATGACTAACTTTTTTAAAAGTTCTAAGTTGTAACTGGAGTTAAGATTTATTGCCCTGATGTTTAATATTTGGCAATTGTTCAGTTAAGAGAGGTTCAGTTTATCTTTTAAAATACTTACTAAAATTTAAATAAAGTCTTAAACATTAATAAGGCGCTTCTTCCTGAAGAACTTTTTATGGAAAAAATACCTAAGTAAAAGTTATACTTAAAATTTGGCTAGAAGATTATATTAATATTTGGTGAGTAACTTTAGATTTTATTGTTTATAATTACTATTTTCTTTAGGCTAATATATCTAAATTTGGTTTGTTACTTTTTAAAGAATTTTTAGGACAGACAGTCACATTACTGTCTTATTCCCCGCGATTTCTGTTTACAAGCAAATCGCAACATATATATATATATATATATATATATATATATATATATATATATATATATATATATATATATATATATATATATATATATATATATATATATATATATATATATATATATATATATATATATATATATATATATATATATATATATATATATATATATATATATATATATATATATATATATATATATATATATATATATATATATATATATATATATATATATATATATATATATATATATATATATATATATTCGTCGGGAACAGAATGAAATCTCTCAAATAATAATAATATCTGAAGCATTTTTATTCACGAGAATTACAACAGTTCCGAACAAACTCATTCCTGAAGAACCTAAGAAGTGTGAAGACAAATTTGAATAATAATCTTCCATTCGCCTCAGATCTTCGTGGATTCCTGCCTATGTACAGGAAATGGTCGTAATAACATAGTATTTTGATGCCGAAAAAGTTTCGATATATATCGATATAAATATTTTTTTATGATTGTATCGAAAAAATATCGATGTTATTTTCAAAACCGATCTATCGATGACGTATTTTTTTACTTCTAGAATTTTTTTTTTTTTTTTTTTTTTTTTTACACATCACCACCACTCACTGGCAAAGCCTTATTCAAGGAGGGGATGCTAAAAGAATAAAAATGAAAGCATAATAGCACAAAATCCAAAAAATAAAAACCACCCTTACAGTACCCATCTAACGCAAATTTCTTAGGTGAGCGCAGACGCGGGCTTTAAAGAAATTGAGATTAAATGCGGAGGAAAATACAGAAGATGGAAGAGAGTTCCACAAAACAGAGGTGGCAGGAAAGAAGGAGGCACTGGAGTTGCCTATATCCACGAAAAATTGATGCCCGGACATTGCACCCCTTGTGCTGCGAGGACTCCTTGAAGGTGGAGGTACACGGGTGGATAGTTCCCTCGAGCATTTGCCATTGTAGTACCTATAGAAAAGAGACAAGGCACCAACATCACGTCGCAAAGATAAAGAGTCAAGAGAATTAGAAAGAGCGGGACAGTTTATAAGTCTTTTAGCCTTTGACTCAACCCTTTCCAAAAGACGGGTGAAACCTGAGCCACCCCATATATGAGAGCAGTACTCCATACAAGGGCGGATGAAACCCTTGCATAATTGGAGTAACTGCAAGGAAGAAAAAAATTCTCGAAGTCTAAACAGAACTCCCAGCTTCTTTGAAGCCGCCCTAGCAACCATTGTGATGTGAGGTTTCCAAGACATTTTTTTGTTTATGTGAAGGCCAAGGATGTTTATATTGTCAACAGGAGAGATGGGAGAACCATTGAAAGAAATAGAAAAGTTAGGGGTGTCTTTGGACGGAGATTTCTAGAAGTTGAGTTTTTAAAGTAATTTCACAAGGTTGAGACGACCCCACTGGGAAATTCCATCCAGATCTGCAAGAATAGAATCGGAAAGATGAAGACGAGAAGTAACTCTAGATGCAAAGGAAGGAGCAGATTTGAAATGAGTAGAAGAATGGAGGGTTGAGTCATCGGCATATGAATGGATAGGGTTAGATGAACAGCTGAGAAGATCAAAAATGAAAAATAAGAATAGAGTAGGAGACAAGACAGAGCCCTGAGGAACACCACTATTGACAGGAAAGGAAGAAGAAGGCATTCCATCAACAACAGCCGAAATGGAACGATTAGAAAGAAAACTAGACATAAGTAAGCAAAGAGAAGGAGGAAACCCAAAGGAAGGGAGCTTGGAAAGCAGTGACGAACGCCATAACCGGTCAAACGCCTTAGATATGTCAAGCACCACCATGCAAGTCTCCATATGGTCCCTTAGGGCAGAAGACCATAGATCTGTGAGATAGGAAAGTATATCACCAGTAGACCTCGAACATCGAAAGCCATACTGATGATCAGAAAGAAGGGAATGAGATTCCAGATGAAAAGTTTCTATTCCAGAGAAATAGATGATCTAAGAAGTGAGAGTTGAGAAGGGTTTCAAAGATCTTAGACAGAATACAAGAGCTGAGCTATAGGGTCATAGTTGGATGGATCAGAGCGGCTACCTTTCTTCGGAATAGGTTGGACTAATGCGCGCTTCCAACACTGAGGGAAAATACTAGTATTGAGGCATAAAAAGAAAAGTTGAACGAGGGACGGAGCCAGCTCAGAGGCGCACTCCCTTAAAATTTGGGGAGGAATGCCATCCGGGCCACTTGCCTTCCTAACGTTCATAGACTTCAGAAGCCCATGCACCTGGTCAAATGAAATCACAGGCAAAATCATGGGACATCTGAGGGGAGAAGAAGTAGGAGGAGGGTTGCCGGAGTCGTCCATGGTAGAATTAGAGGAGAATAGGAGACCGAAGAGATTAGCCTTTTCAGTTGGAGTGTTAGCAACAAAACCATCAGAACGAATAAGAGGAGGAAAGGAAGATTTACAGAAATTGTTGGAAATGTTTTTGGCAAGAGGCCAGAAAGATTTTTCAGTAGGAGAATTTTGGAGCTCAGCACACCCTTGTTTGGTGAAAGTCTGCTTTGCTCGTCGAAGAATGTCCCTGCAACGATTCCGAGCTGAATGAAAATTAGCGAGAGTGATAGGAGAAGAAGAATTTTCCACTCTCGATACGCAATGTCTCTAGCCTGAATGGCACGAGAACAGGCACTATCGAATCATGGATTTTGAGGAGAGAAAGATTTAGTTGAAGAAGGAATGAACCTGCTCATCCCATCAACGATTACGGCTCCCACCTTATCGGCAGAGACCGAAGCGTCTTCAGAGACATAGCAGTCACTCCAGGAATAGTTAGCGTAGAAGCAACGCAAAGCCCCCCAGTCAGCCCGATCAAAGTGCCAGAAGATACGCTTAGGGCAGGGTGGAGCAGTTGGAGAGAAAGCATGAAAATTAAGACAAATTAGATTGTGGTCGGAGTTACCAATAGGTGCGAAGATAGCGTATTTATAGAGAGAAGGACTAGTAGTGAAACATAAATCAAGAGTGTTCAAGAATTGGTTGGGACGATCTGGAATGTGTGCTGGTTCTTTAATCAGTTTCTCCAGATCGTTGAGAATGCTGAATGATTCGGCCTCCTCAGTGACCATTTTCTTTGCGACGTTCAGACCGGCTGAAATTGACTCAAATCTTGGGGTCCAGGGGTCCAGGGGTCCGTGGGTCCGTGCGGGTCCGTGAACCGACAAAAAAAGGAAGGTGCCTGAGAATGCAGGATTGCACGCAAATGCAGAAAAGACCATTAGGGACAGGTTGCCAGATTTTCGAAATCTGGCACCCCTCGAAGTCGCTCCCCTTACTACTCTCCTCTCCCCCTGAATCAGTATGAGAGGAACCTAACCATTCATTGTTGTGTACGCTGAAATCCCCTAAATAGAGGACCTCAGTATTTGGATGCGAAGATGTAACAATCTCGTGAGAAGTAGTTAGGTACTCAAAAAAGGTAGAAAAACCTGTTCTATTGGGAGAACAGTAGCAGAAGCACAAGATTATTGAAGTAGTAGGAAGAAAGATTTTAAGCCACAGAACATCGAAGTTAGGGGATTGAAGATTCACAACACGTTTTACCGGAGTGTTGGTGTTAACATTGGCACAAACTCCACCCTTAGAACAGAAATTATGAAATAAGTTATAGTTAGATATATTTAAAAAGTTAGAAGAGGAATTCTTTGATATCTGAGTCTCCCCGGTCAAGCTAAAAAATGTATATATATATATATATATATATATATATATATATATATATATATATATATATATATATATATATATATATATATATATATATATATATATATTTTTCATCATGCACCGTCGGTAGTGTAAGGCTCTACGAAGCTCTTCCACGCCGACCTGTCACCGTATAATCCCACATCTTCCACCTCCTCCATAGATCGTCCCCTTCTTTCCATTGCAGCCTTAATTTCATCCTTCCATCTCTTCCGTGGTCTTCCTACAGGTTTTCTACCCTGCGAGAACCAGTTGTAGAATCTGGCAGGGTACCTCTCTTCATCCATATTCCTCACATGGCCATACCATTTGAATTGCTGTTTTTCTATCAAGTATTCAATGGGTTCCACTTTTAATTCCTCATTTATCTTCTCGTTTCTACGACGCTCCCACGTCATTGTTCCAGCCAAAATCCTCAGCACTCTCATCTCTGCGTTCACGATCTTATTTCTCGTTTTCGTCGTAAGGATCCAGGCCTCCGAATCATACAGCAGAATCGGGTGGAGAATGTATGTATATATTAAGATCTTGACCGTCTTCGGGACATGTCTTTTCTTCAGCAGGAGGTATAATTGTCTCACTTCCTTTGAAAAACAACTTATTATTTCTTCTATTTCCCCTCCCACCTCGCCGTTGACATTCAGGATAACCCCCAGATATTTAAATATTTCCACCTCCATTATTCTGGTACCTTCAAATTCGATGTTAGGTCCTCACGCAACTTCGCAATCTTCATCACTTCCGTCTTTTCATTATTTATCCTCAGATCCTCTCTATGCAGCACCACCTTTCATCTCTTCAATGTTCTCTGTAGCATATCTCTATCTCTAATCACTATTGCAACATCGTCTGCATACGCCATCGCCACTCCCAAATCCTCAACTTCATCCACCTCTCGCATACACTTATTCATTCACAAGGTGAATAACAGGGGGGACACCCCCCACCCTGTCTCACTCCAGTGTCCAATGTAAACCATTCACCAAGGCCGTGAGCCGTTCTGACAGCACTCTCACTGTTCGTATATAGACTACGAATCACTCGCACTAGTTTTGATGGTGTTTCATAGTGCGAGTCTGCAAGAGTTTCCCACAATTTTTCGCGTGGTACGCTACCGAATGCCTTTTCCAAATCTATGAAGACTACGTAGATTGCCCTGTTCCACTCCAAACTCTTTTTAATCATCATCTTCAGAGCGAACGTCAGATCTGTAGTTCCCCTCCCAAGACGGAAACCATATTGGGCCTCCATCAGCCTGTCCTCAATGCTACAGGTCGATAGTTGGAAGGGTAAGGGCGGATTCCTTTTTTCGGGATAGGCTGAGCATATGCGCGCTTCCAACACTGAGGAAAGTTATTAGTAGTAAGACAATGAGAGTAGAGCTGAACGAGGACAGGCGCTAATCCGAAAGCACACTCCCTCAGAACACGAGGGGGAACGCCATCCAGGCCCCTGGCCTTCCTGACGTTCATAGATTTAAGGATCTCATGCACCCGATCATGAGTAATCACATTTAGAAACATGGGACACCTGAGAGGAAAAAGGATAGGAGAAGGTATGCCAGAATCGTTCAGGGTGGAATTATATATATATATATATATATATATATATATATATATATATATATATATATATATATATATATATATATATATATATATATATATATATATATATATATATATATATATATATATATATATATAAATAATATAATATAATAATAATAATAATAATAATATATAATAATAATAATAATATATAATAATATATAATAATAATAATAATAATAATATATAATAATAATAATAATATAATAATAATAATAATAATAATAATAATAATAATAATATATAATATATAATATATATATATATATATATATATATATATATATATATATATATATATATATATATATATATATATATATATATATATATATATATATATATATATATAATATATATAATAATAATAATATATAATAATATAATAATATAATAATAATAATAATAATAATAATAATAAAATAATAATAATAATAATAATAATAATAATAATAATCATATTTATAATTTATATATATTATATATATTATATATATATATATATATATATATATATATATATATATATATATATATATATATATATATATATATATATATATATTTATATATATATATATAATATATATATATATATATATATATATATATATATAATATATATATATATATATATATATATATATATATAATAAATAAATATTAGTGCTATAACATATTTGCAATTTGATAGTTATTTGTTCAGAACATCAGGTGCATCGTGGATAATCGTACGTCTGGCATAATCAGCTGTTTTCTGCAGAAGATCTCTGGAGCAAGTTGCGCCTTCTACGTACACGGTATATTTAATAACTCGTGTTGTGTTATTGTGAGTTGTGTACCTTATTGCCATTAAATTTGTGTTAAATAATACTTCATTAAGAGTACTAAGTGTGAAAATATTATTTCATATAACCGTCAAACTGGATAAGCTACCAGAATACCTGAGGGACACTGTGGATTGGTTCATGGGGTAAGTACTATGGAATAGATGTAAATCCATTTTTCGATGTTATTTGTTTACCTTTATGTTCGATTTTGTTTTTTCTGTATTTATGAATTGTGGTAGCACCAGTCACAATATATAATGATATTTTTATTTTGTACATTAGTAAATGTTGCATACTTTTATTTTATTTACATATTATTAATGTCCGCCAGTAGGCCTATAAGAAACTTTTGGAATTTAGAATTTTTCAAATGTGGAAAATGTTTTACCTTTGCTGTTTTTTCTGGCACCTTATTTTAAATAACAGAGGTTATTATTAAGCTGCTGCTTATTAAAGTTTTTTGCATAATATTTTTTTTAATTTACTTTTTCTCAAGTAAATTTAGAGGCTTGTCAGAAAATCTCTTTAAATTATTAGGTGGTCTAATTTTGACTGATGTGATGTAAAAAGTTTTCATAATGGGGAGAGAAAATATAGTTTGGTTTAAATAATAAAAAGTTTAAAGTTTCTAGTCCCTCAAATAATAAATATATGATTTGAAGTGGGAGTGATTAGAGTGAGGAGGATTGGGAAGCATTAATTGAAAGTGTCAGTAGTATTTAAAAGTTAATAGCTAAAATGCTAGCTATAAAATATTATTTCTGAAAAGAGTAACTAGTAAGCTCAATAATGGCATTGTTAGACTATTAGTACTGTACACTGTTTGGGTCCCCAAATCTAAAGAAGGATTTTGTAATTATGAAGACATTTCAATTGGTTTGAAAATAGAGGTATTAGAAGAAATAATAATAATAATTGAATATATTTAATAGAAATTTTCTTAAGAGGATATGATTTGGCTTTACAAAATTTTCTTTTACTGACTGTGTTAAAGAAGAAAATTTTACCTATAAAGGTAAATAAAATATATTCTTAGAAGTTTTTCCTTATAGTATTTACTCCCAACCAAGTTTTTTAAAATCTACATTTCCACAAATTTTTAAAGATTTTTTTTCTGATATATATATATATATATATATATATATATATATATATATATATATATATATATATATATATATATATATATATATATATATATATATATTGAAGCAACAAAAGTTTGAGACAAGATTCCTGTAAAAAGATTAGTATTAGAAGCAAAAAGGGCTCATCTACTTGAATACTGATTATTAAAGTATATGTTGCCCTAACACTAGAATCATCTAATCAGCTATAGCAGATGCCACCTGCTATAAAGGAAGGCTCACATGATAGGCCTAGCAAGTCAGTATGTAAATGAAAAGATATATTGCTTGTAATAACTCCAGGCATGTGAATCCATAGCTCCGAGAAGTATTATCTGAGAGCTCTGGAAGAAAGTGTTCAGAGGTTAGATGGAAGATGATGCTAGTACAACTGAAAAGGAAAAAACCCCTAACTGTGAGTTTAAACACTACTCAAAGGGATTGGCACTGAAATCTTGTAGCCAAAAAACATGATCTTTTAAAGCACTCTTGGAGAGGGACTTTTAAGAGCAGATGAAGAAAGATGCTGGTCCTACTGACAGGGTGTATACCCTACCTGGGAGAAGATGAAGCATATATATATATATATATATATATATATATATATATATATATATATATATATATATATATATATATATATATATATATATATATATATATATATATATATATATATTTTTATAATTTTTTTTTTTTTATTACCATTTTAATTATTGTTTAGTTGTAATCTGCATCAATTAAAATAATATTTTATTATTATTTTACAGCTTTTTTATTTACATATGAAATTTTATTATATTTAGTAATAAAATATCAAACTAATGAAAGAATATTTGATTTTTGTTACTAATGATTTGTCTAAATTGACTGAAACAAACCAAAACTTTTGTGTTTCAAGGGGAGCAATAAGTTTGATATAACTAAAAAAATGGCTTAACAATTTACCTTTGATATTAAAGATAAATCTCACTTTGGTAGATATGTTTAACCTACCTTCTGACTGCTATGGTTCATAGATTTTCAGAAAAATCAAATTTATTATTACTGGTACTTCAAAAAATGGTTCTTCAAAGAGTTTTGAAAAGTAGTCAGGAGTTGTAGAGTTTCACTACACTATTAACTTACATAAAGCAAAAGGTGAAGTAGTCTATATTTAATAATAATAAAGAAAGTATTGTATTTTAGAGATAATCAACTTTACAATTTAAATAAAGAAATTAAATTTTATAAAAATTAATTTTAACATTTAAATTAATGTAGCCTAATATAAATAGATTTAAAAATTGTATATTAGAAGGCAGACTTTCTTCAAATTATAAAGTAGTATAAGGATAAATTCTCAAGAAATCTGTTTTTGGCTCTTTATATCAAATCCTTTAAAGTGAGTTGAGTCAATGTTTCTTTAGTTAAAAGTACATGTGGCAATTATTTTGGTACAAATATATAGCCCTGATGAAAATAATGAGAGATTAATTCTTTTTTTTTTTTTTGAGAGCTTTTTTTTTTTTTGCTAATCTTGCCTGATGTAAATAATTAGAACTTGATTCTTTTTTTTGGAAATCTTGCCTGATGTAAAAAATGAGAGCTTGATTCTTTTTTTTTTTTTTTGCTAATCTTAACATGCAGTCAGTGCTTAAATCCAAGTTAGGTACAAGAACTTGTTGGTAAATGTAGATTTGAATGCAAATTGACTGTTTTTAGTGGATTAGAGCAGGGCTTCTGAAACTTATTTCATTGCAATCCCCTCTCATTAAGCAAATATTTTTGCTACATTTTCCAGTTACCATAAGAATAAAATATAAAATCAAATAAATGCAATTTTTTTTTCTCTTTTTAAATTTCTCACAACCCCCTAGACCTCTCTTTTTGAGTTCAAAGACCCCACTTTGAGAAGCCCTGGATTGGAGGGAGAATTAAATAAATATAGAGATTTACTTTTATTATTTTTCAAATAGAGGTAAAAAGTGCCTTAATGTCTATGATTGTAAAGATTTAAAATTTGAAATTATATAAATAATTATGCTAGAGGAAGATTAGAATCATTCACATGTGCCATAAAATAATGAACCATAATGACTAATGACTTGAATCGACACCTGGTAGTTGGGATATAGTAGCCCCTTATCAGTTTGAGAGAGAACGGTGCACTTGCACTTGAATTGGGTTATGTTTATAAAAAATTTTGTACTTTAAAATTTTTGATTTTATTGAAAAATTTACTGATTTAAATGAAAATGTTTGATGCTTAAAATTTCCTTTATGAACATTTGAAATATGCCTAGATTATATATATATATATATATACTATATATATATATATATATATATATATATATATATATATATATATATATATATATATATATATATATATATATATATATATATATATATATATATATGAGTAGAAAGGATGGTTATTTCAACACAGTCAGGACAAATGAAGAGTAGTTATTTGTATGGTTCTAGAGGCTGGGAACCCTTTTAAACCAGTTTTTTCTCTTCCCACTTACAGGTGCAGGAATATGAATACTTTCCCCATTCGACACCACCCTGCATCATGTTGGATATGGTGCAGAGTATAAAAATAAAGAAAAAATGAGCAGAGTAATTGCAATCTCATGCTTTGTTAAATTATCACTATTGGTTCAGAATTTCATTAAAAATATTTTCTAAATCTAAAACTGTGCCTTGCAAGAGATATGACTCTACTAACAGGTGCTTTTGTAGTTTTTGATAAGACTTTGAATATTGTGATGAGTTGTAGTATAATTTAGATTAGATATAAATGTCATATTAAAGATAAAATTTTAAAGTTGGATAATGGTAATGTGGGAATTATTTATCAGTAAAACAATAAATATTTGCATTAAATATTTCTCACATTGAGAAGTCAATAAGTCTTAAATTTAATATTAAACAAAAGTCAAGATATTATTATTATTATTATTATTATTATTATTATTATTATTATTATTTCAACCTAGGAAAAGCAGAATGAAGTGGTATAGGAAACAGAAATAAAACTTAGGCTTAAATGTTTCAGAAATAAAGGTTTCACAAATTTCAAATAGTGTTTACAATAAATTGTCCAAATCCGAGAGAGAGAGAGAGAGAGAGAGAGAGAGAGAGAGAGAGAGAGAGAGAGAGAGAGAGAGAGAGAGAGAGAGAGAGAGAGAGAGAGAGAGAGAGAGAGAGAGAGAGAGAGAGAGAGAGAGAGAGAGAGAGAGAGAGAGAGAGAGAGAGAGAGAGAGAGAGAGAGAGAGAGAGAGAGAGAGAGAGAGAGAGAGAGAGAGAGAGAGAGAGAGAGAGAGAGAGAGAGAGAGAGAGAGAGAGAGAGAGAGAGAGAGAGAGAGAGAGAGAGAGAGAGAGAGAGAGAGAGAGAGAGAGAGAGAGAGAGAGAGAGAGAGAGAGAGAGAGAGAGAGAGAGAGAGAGAGAGAGAGAGAGAGAGAGAGAGAGAGAGAGAGAGAGAGAGAGAGAGAGAGAGAGAGAGAGAGAGAGAGAGAGAGAGAGAGAGAGAGAGAGAGAGAGAGAGAGAGAGAGAGAGAGAGGTTTTTTTTATTTTAATTAATATGGTCATTAAGTAATGATCAATCCTTCTGGTAATTATCATTTTGCTATGTATGTCTCATAAATAAATTGGAAACCATAAGTTTTTAAATGCATTTGTAGTCCAGATAGTTCCAATAAATATTTGAAATGTTATGAAATATTTTTTGATTTTATTTACGAAGTTGAATATGAAATGTTACCTTTAATACATAATAAATTTTTTTTATGGTTCATAGTAATTATACTAAATAAGATTTAAAGCAACTTTTCTGACAAATCTTCACTGTTGACTTCACAGGTATCCATGAAATAAAAGGTCAAAAGTTTGCAAATATGAAATCAAAAACATAAAGAAACATTAATAAAAATATATTTAAAACATGATTAAATTATATACATTATATGAGTGTCTGAAGAGGTTCAAAGAGCTAACTTAATAGGCCCTGAGCCTTTTATTTGGAAATGAATCATCATTGCGTACATTGACTGAAAGGCATATGGTTCGATACTAGGTAAAAAATTTAGAAATGTGTTTGTGCATGTTGAAATTATTTAGAAAATAATAATCAGAGAGAGAGAGAGAGTTCTTGGAGACCACATATCACAACAGTTGCTAAGGCTGCCTCTTAAGAAGCTGAGAGTACTATTTAGGTTGCATGAATTTTTTTCTTCCAAGCAGTTACTCCAATTAAATAAGGGTCATATTTGCCCTTGTGTGGAGTACTGCTCATATTTGGGGAGACTCTGGTTACTCTACTCTTTTGGATAGGATTGAATCTAAAGCTAAAAGATTAATAAACTGTTCCCTAGTTTCAAACTCTCTTAACTCTCTTTCTATGCAGCGTGATGTTGGCACACTATCTCTTCTATAGGTACTACAAAGGCAGGTGCTCAAGGAATTGGCCTCTCACATTCCTTAGCCATTGCCTCATTACACAAGGGATGCCTTGCTTTCGCACAAACTTTGTGTGCATGCTGGAAACCCCAGGCTTTCCCATTGTGGTGTCTCCTTTCCAGCCAGCTCTGTTCTGTGGAATTCTCTACCATCTATTTTTACTCCTGTATTTAATCTTCCTTTCTTCAAGGCTTCCATCTATGCCCACTTTATGGATGTGTGTTAGTTTTGGGTTTGAGTGGATTTTCTTCCTCTTCTCTATATATGCTCCCTGCTTGAAAAGGGCTCTGCTGCTCATGAATTGTGATGAACTGTTAAAAAAAAAAAAAAAAAAAAAAAAAAAAAAAAAAAAAAAAAAAAAACAGAAAATTATATATATGTATAAGAAACCATGAAAAGCTGAATTATTTGTTTTGAGAGTATGTTTCTGTATCCAAGATAACTTTTTTTTTTTTTAAAAAAATCTTGAGTTAAATAATGTAAAAAAAAGTACATTTATACAATGATTTGTTTCTCATTTACATAATGTTTGATAAACTTTGTAATTCAGTTAAAAAAAAAACCTTGAAAAAGTTAGCTTATCTGGAAAAAAGTTGAAATTGAATTACCCAAATTGAAAAACAATGAGAGCAGATGCTTTCTTGATTTTGAGTTTACATACAGAAAATATTTGGTTGTAGTAAAAAAAAAAAAAAATGTTAAACAAACCGAGAAAAAGACTAATAAAGTTGGTAAAGTAACAGTTTTGAATTTTTAAACCTCCTAGGTAGCTGATTTAGGGATAAGATAGGGCAAACTTTGGTACAATTGGAATTCATAATAGCTAAAAGAAAATGGAATCCAACAGCAGTTGCTTCAAGGTCAAAGGTCAACCTTAGGGTCAACTTTTATTATTTAACCTTTTTAAAAAATATGCAACAAAAAACCGTTTAAGTTATTTAAGACATTTAAAATGGTGTGTTAATGAAGCTTCCAGCTATTATGTTAACAGATGTGGTTTCAAAAATTGGCACTTCCAAAATTTATTTATTTTTTTTTTTTTTTTTTTTGGAGACATGTCATTCTGAATTTTCACAAAAACAATAAAAGCTAGAGACCAGAAACTGGTATCATTCAAATTGTTTTATCAATGACTATAAACCATACAAATTTAAACAAGATTTGTGAAGGTCATGGTCAGACCATTTGTTGATTTGACATGGAATGACCCATATATATATATATATATATATATATATATATATATATATATATATATATATATATATATATATATATATATATATATATATATATATATATATATATATATATATATATATATTTCTGAATTTACTTACAATAGATGTATTTTTTAGGCCTATTTAATTTTTACTCCACTTTCTTAAATGGATGGATGAAAATACCTAGGTTTTTCAAAATATTTTTAAATACTATAATTATTACATTATTTTTCAACAAAAATTGAAGAATCAATATATTGTAGGAATCAAATAGATTTTTATTTTCTACATAGTTTTTGACTGTTCAAACCTTTGAGAGGGACTTGAAGCTTAGTTTATATTTTGACATTTTAACTTTATAGTCTGAAAATTATTTCTTATTCAAACTTGATGGACTGAAATTTTAAAGGGTTGCCTCCTTTATAAAAGTTAAGTTAAAGTTGAAGTAATGTTTGGTACTTTAATCAAGAAATATTAGTTTCTAGAATTCTTTTTTGCGAGACTCCATTTAAGGTGAATAGTTTTAATTTTGTTTTTAAAGAATTTTTTTTTTCATTTATAATGTGAAATAACAAAATACCTATATTTACTTATTTTTATTTTTTATTTTTTATTTTTTTAAATATTTTTTAAGCCTGGTTGACTAAAATATTCTACAGATGCTCTGAAATTATTCATAAGGTTCTTGATTTCAGAATGCAAGACAGAATAGTTCAAAATAGTTACCATCTTTAATATTTTTATTGTAGATTTAATTTTTTTTTTTTAATTTATGGCTAACTTAGATGTTGTACAATTCAGAATTATACCCTTTAATAACCAATTTTAAATATTAGTATTAATAATTTTTATTTGAGCTTTGGATTGTTATAAATTACATTTTATTAAGTTAGTCTGGGCTATAATGCTCTACTATTAAATTTGATTAAGACATTTGAAATACTGTTTAAACAGTGATTGACTAATTGAAGAATTTAAGCTGGACAACCTTTCAGTGATTTGATTAATAGACAGATTTATAGTATTTTCTTTTGAAATTTATAAAGTTGGTAGTTTGTATAAGGTATCAGATCTTCAGAACATTTGTTATCTATAATTATTATCTTTATCTATATAGGCTGGCAAAGCAGTACAACATTTGACATCAACCTTTAAAATTAAATATTAAGAATATCATCTCAAATTTAAGTCAATATTTGTACCGTACTGACTATTTATACTATACTAATTTCCTTAATTGATAAGGCTTACTGAATTTTAACAAATTAATGAAGGACAAATATTTGTTGATGTTTTAAGTCCTGTTCCTCCTGTAACATTATAATTTTCTTAGTACTCAAATAGAAGGAAATAAATAAATGTGTAGTCATTGACACGTAAGTTTTGCTCATCTTTCTTACCAAAAAAATTATTCATAACTGTTTATACATATAACAGTAAGAGTAATAAATTCTGACCTTGGTAGTTGGTAATATGTGCAGTATTTATTTATATTCAGTAAAAGATAAATTAGCATATTGCACCTTTTTATGCATAACAAATTAAAATTTTATCTTTACAGTGTGAGTAAGTGAGTATGCAAGAGCAATTATAACATTTTACATTTAGATAAAAAAATTATTCATGATTGTGTTCAAGGTATTGGTTACTTTGAAGTATCTGCACTTTGTGAGTGATTGAAATGACTTGTCACTTTTTTTTTTTTTTTTTTTGTATATGAAAAATAGTTTGAGATTAATATTTTTCTTTGATTTATTAAATAAATATTTGGAACGTATAAAATATTTATTATTATATATATATATATATATATATATATATATATATATATATATATATATATATATATATATATATATATATATATATATATATATATATATATATATATATATATATATATATATATATATATTATACAAAATTAAGGGAAACCAGAAGTCTCAGAAACTACCAATAGTAAGCTCACACAAGATGAGGAACAAAGTTGAACTCAACATACTTTATTACAAAGAGTGTTAGAACAAAACTGCATATTATTTATTTCTCAAACTCTAAGAGCAACCTAGAACTATTGACTGCATATCAATTTACGTTAATGAAAATTATTATTCAAATGTTATAATAATTTGAAAAAATTGACAAAAAAAAAAAAAAAAAAAAAAAAAAAACCACTGGCGATAGTGCAGATTTGACCTGCCGTGTGAATGCACTGCCAAAAATATTTATCAAAACCATGGAAGGATAATTGTATTAAAACAATGGAGAACTTTTGTGTTTATTTAAAAGAAAGTTTTTGTCTAATAAAGAAGAGAGAGAAAGCATACAGGCAACAACAGTTTTAAGCCCCCAGTATATGTATTAGCTCCACTTGATGCAAAAGAACATTATGAAATAAAATTAATTTTTCATGAGGAAATAAATTCAAAAGAAAAATAAAAAAATTCAGAAAGTCAGGAATATCAGTTCTGCACCTCATTCTGATGTTACGA